>PVJA010017019.1:0-42304 GCA_004027025.1 Myocastor coypus | reverse complement strand
TGTGGGACCAGGGTTCGAACTCACAACCTTCCACTTGCCTATCAGGCACTTGTGCCTCGGAGCTATCTCCCCAGCCCCTAAATAGTTTTTAATATAAGAATATACCTACAGGTTCTTTACTATAACTCAGAAATCGTTTGGTACAGTTTGAATGTAGACATTGCTGTCATGTGCTAGCTTTGATAATCAAGATTTAATAATACATCGAATCCTAACATACCACTGCTTTTGAAGAACCCTTTCCTGACTCTGTGCAGCTGTCTCCTGACATCTGTGAAAGAGAATGAAAGTCCCCTAGAACAAGCTCGGTTCCCAACCAGAACCAACTTTATGTGGTTGCTTGGGCTCCGGGGTTAGGAAGACGTGTGTCAGCAGAGATGAGCTGTCTTGGCTCCGTCTGACCTCCTGTGTTTTCCAGTCTTTAAAATTGGGATGGGGCTTTCTACAGGCTGAGGTCCAGGAGTCCGGAGTGCGGGGTCCACCAAGCCCATCCCAGAACCGTTCCTTTTCAGCTGCGAGTGAGGACAAGGACGGCACCAAGCCTGTGAGCATGGGGCCACTGGCACCTGTGTGGGGCGGTAAAGATGTCGTCTTAGCTCCTCTTCTCTCGTTGCTGAGCCAAACACCCGACACTCAAAACGAGGGAAGGAAAGGCTTATTTAGCTCACAGTTACTGGAGGTTTCAGTCCATACTGATCTGGCTCCAAAGCAGACCGGCACATGGCAGAGGGCCATCGGGCAATCTTCCATGGTGGCAGGCAGAGAACAAGAGCACTGGGAGAGCTAGCAGCAGCTCAAGCAGCTAACTTCTCTTCCTACCTTCCACTGAAATGCAAGTCACCTGCCCCAGGTGAGGGGCAGCACCCATTCCACAATGATCAATTACGAATTGCAGAAGCCGCCCAATGACTGCCTTAGACTTTGGGGGGGGGCACAGATGCACAAACCATAACAGATGTCTTTGGTAAATGTCAGTAGATGGTGTGTATTTTCCCGGGAGTCATTCATTTCTTTTCATATGATGGCTTATAATTGGATATTTTTCTGTTATGGAGACTAGCAGGGATGCTGGGGACCCAGGTGTGTACAGAAAAATACTCTAAAAGAAATCAGTGAGGTGCCTCACAGGCTTGAGTCCTAGAGAGCTCGCATGGTGCTGCTTCACTGCCATCTGCAAGCCCAGGAGAATGTGGTGGAGCAGACCACAAAAGGCCAAGCAAGTCCCGAAGAAGAGCAGCGCCTGAGGTCATGCCGCAGAAGCCCAGCGCAGCAGGGGACTCTACGTTCCCATTTGTGACATCAGCACCATATTAACTGCATGACCTCAAATAGATTTGACCTTGATGTGATCTGTATGCTTTGGGAACATAAATAGCTCTAGTAATATATTTACAGTTCACAGATTTAAAATTACCTTTTTTGGGGGTACTGGGGATTGAACTCAGAACACCATCTCCAGCCCTAAAATTACCTTTAGGATATTTTTGATTTTTCTTACTTCAAATGGTAAACATTTTCACTATGAAAACTTTGGAAAAAACGAAATACAGAAAAAATGAAGGGTCACCTCTTAGTCCATCAGCTGGAGTAACCGCTGTTAACCTCGTAGTGTGTAGCTGGCCAGTGCTCTCTCAATGCCTATGTATATGCTCCTTTACAAAATTAGGATTAGGCTGTAGATATTCTAAACATACAAAAGTTGCACCTTTATTTATTTTTTTTATGAGATTGCTAAGGGATTTCTGGGCAGAGTTTTGGGGCACACACAAAGGCCTATGTGTTGGCAGCGTGGTCTGCAGCCCATGGCACGTTGGGGGGGGGGGCTGGAGCCCTTGATGAGGCCTCGTGCAGGCAGGTCGAGGAGCCTGTGCTGGAGAGGAAGATGGGCAGAGGTCCTTTCGTTTTCTGCCCGCTTTGCGTCCTCACCACCAGGGAGGGAACAGGCTTCCTCGGGCACGTGCTCTTGCCATGGTGTAGGGCAGGCCCAGAGCAACGAAGCCTCCCACCCACAGGCTGAATGTTCAAGACTATGAGCCAAAATAAACTTCCCTCTTTGGAGGTTGATTATTTGAGGTATTTGTTACAGCGATGGAAGGCTGACAAATACACCGATTATGTAACTTTTCTCAATGGTGAGGGCAGTTTTGAATTCCAAGCAGATAGAAACTGCTTTCTCTGCCCAGGGTCTAAAGAAAGGGTACTGGAAGCTACCTGCGTGCAGTTATCCATAAAGGGTAAGTGTCAGAACAGAGATCAGTATGGGGCCTCCTATTTTTAAGTAGGGATCATGATTCATTGACTTTTTAAAATTGGTTATAAAAATCTATGGGTTTTATTTTGGCAGACTCGCTTAAAAGCCTAACACTGTAATCATTTTAATCCCCTTGCTTACCCCTTGCCCAAAACTCTGCCCTAGTTTCAGGGTTTTTGGCTTTTGTTTTGCCATGCATACCACCCTACTACCTGCTCAATGGCTCTCCTGACCTTCCTCGTCTCATAATACTCTTTCTTGTTCACTTTTTTATTTTTTAAAATTTGTTTATTATGTTTTTAAGAGTAAAAATAGGAGAAACAAAAACAGAAAAAAAACAGTGACAAGAGTACATATAGTGCAGAATTTCAAAACAAGAAAAATTTAATGGTTGCATTACTTATTTTCATCATCAGATCAGTATAGATCAACGGACATAGATATGTAAGATTGATCAAAAAATTAAGCATTAATACTTTCAATAAACATTAATTTTTTTAACTCTTCCAATTGCATTTTGTATTTAAGTCACTCGTCTTAAAAAAAAATTATAAGGGTTGAGATTGCAGAAAACACTAAGTCCTGAGATTGATTCCTGCCTGGTGCTGCCCAAAATTTATTGATTTATTCTTCTTTTGAGTCCTTAAACTAGGGAGACTATATGATATTTGGCATATGCAGGTCTGGTTTATTTCACTTTTGAGTATATGTTCAAGATACATTCATTTATATATGAAGTCTTCTAGTTTATCATTCCTTATAGCTCAATAGTATTCCATTTTATGAAAATACTATATCGTTTTCAACCATTCTTCAGATGATGGGCATTTTGGTTGTTTACAGGATTTAGCTATCACAAATTGTGCCGCTATAAACATAGGTGCACAGATATCACTATAATAGGATGTTTTCAGTTTTTCTGGAAAAATTCCCAGTAGTGGGACAGCTGGATTGAATGGGATTTCCAGCTCTAGTTTTTAAGGAGTCTCCACACCGCTTTCCATAATGGTTGCACCAGTCTGCATTCCCACCAGCAGTGGAGAAGGGTTCCTTTTTCCCCACAGCCTCTCCAGCATTTGTTGTTGGTTGATTTCTTTGTAGTAGCCATTCTTTCTGGGGTGAGGTGATATCTAAGTGTTGTTTTGATTTGCATTTTGAGAATGGGTAGTGATGTGGAGCATTTCTTAATGTATTTATAGGCTTCTTGTATTTCTTTCTCTGAGAATTGTGTGTTCATCTCAGCTGGCCATTTTTGGATTGGATGTTTGAATTTTGGGACCCTAATGGTTTTTAGTTCTTTATAAATTCGAGATAGAAGACCTTTGTCTGAATATGTATTAGTTAAAACTTTTTTTGGAAATTTGTGGGTTGTCTTTTCACTCTGTTGGTAATTTCTTTTTTTTTTTTGTCTTTTTGAGACAGGGTCTCGCTATGCAGTTGAGGCTGGCCTTGAGCTCACTTTTGTAGCCCAGGCTGGTCTCAAACTCGCACCAATCCTCCTGCCTCAGCCTCCCGAGTGCTGGGATTACAGTCGTGATCTGTTGGTAATTTCTTTTGACATGAAAAAAACTTTTCAACCGGAGAAGGTCCCGTTTGTTGATTATTTCACGTGTTAAACGTGCATTTTTTATTCTTGTTCATGAACTCTTTGCCTACCCTGATGTCTTTAAGATTTCCTCCGACTTTCTCCTGTAGGAAGTTTAGAGTTTCTCTTTTAACATTTAGATCTTTAATCCATTTTGATTTTAGTTTAGTGCATGGTGATAGACTAGGGTCAAGTTTTATTTTTCGACATGTGGAGAGCCAGATTTTCCAGCACCATTTGTTAAAGAGGCTATTTTTCTTCTAGTAAACATGTTTGGTCCCTTTGTCAAAAATAAGGTGGTTGAGTGTGTTTGTATTTACCTCTGCATTTTCTAATCTATTCCACTGATCCTCAGGTCCTTTTTGTTTTTTCGCCAGTACCATGTTGATTTTATCACAGTAGCTCTGTAGTATAATTTTAGTTCAGGAATTGTAATGCCTCCTGCCTTGCCTTTGTTACCCAGGATTGTCTTTGCAATTCTGGGTCTATTTTGGTTCCAAATAAATTTTAGGAATGACTTCTCCAGGTCTGTGAGGTATGTTGATGGTATTTTGATAGCAGTTGCATTAAATCTGTATGACACTTTAAGGAGTATGGCCATCTTCACAATGTTGGTTCTTCCTATCCAGGAGCAGGGAATATCTTTCCATTTTCTGAAATCCTCTAGGATCTCTTTTTTCAGAGTACTGTAGTTTTCCTTGAAAAGCTCTTTCACTTCTTTGGTTAGGTTAGTTCTCAAATATTTTATTTTCTTCGTTGCTATTGTAAAGGGTATTGTTTCTCTAATTTCTTTCTCAGTTTGTTTGTTATCTGTATAGAGGAATGCCAATTAGTTTTGTGTGTTGACTTTGTAACCTACTATGCTACTGAATTTGTGTATTCTAGTAGCTTGTTGGTGGAGTTTTTGGGGTCTTCCAAATAAATTATGTCATCTGCAAATAATGATAATTTAACTTCTTCTTTACCTATTTTTATTCCTTTTATTTCTATCTCTTGTCTAATGGCTGTAGCTAATGATTCCAGAACTATATTGAATAGGAGTGGTGATAGAGGACATCCTTATCTTGTACCAGATTTGAGAGTAAAAGGCTTCAGTTTTTCCCCACTGAGACTTATGTTAGCTGTTGGATTATCATAGATGGCTTTCATCAGATTGAGGTAGAGTCTCTCTATTCCTATTTTCTGCAGTACTTTGAACTTGAATGAATGTTGGACTTTGTCAATAGCCTTTTCTGCATCAATTGAGACGATCATGTGATTTTTGGCTTTGGCTCTATTGATATAGTGTATCACATTTATAGATTTGCATATATTGGACCATCTTTGAATTCCTGGGATGAATCTTGCCTGGTCATGGTGTATAATCTTCTTGATGATTTGTTGTATTCTAGTGGTGAGGATTTTATTGAGAATTTTTGCACCTATGTTCATGAAAGAAATTGGTCTGTAGTTCTCTTTTTTAGTTGTGTCTCTTTCTGGTTTTGGTATGAGTGTAATACTTGCTTCTAGGAATGATTTTTGGGAGGATTACTTCCTTTTTAATTTCCTTGAAGAGTTTGAGAAATATTGGAGTTATGTCTTCTATAAATTTCTTATAGAATTCAGTGGTGAATCCATCAGGTCCTGGACTTTTCTTTGTTGGTAGGCTTTTTATTACATTTTGTATTTCATTGGCTGTTATTAGGTTGTTGAGAGTTCTTATATTTTCTTGATTCAGTTTTGGTAATTTACACTTTTCTAGGAATCTGTCTGTTTCTTCTGTGTCTTCAATTCTGTGAGACTAAAGATTCTCAAAGTAGCTATTTATGATCCTCTGAATCTCTGTTGGGTCTGTAGTAATTTCACTTTTCTCATTTCTTATTGCTTGAATTTGATTCCTTTCGTCTTTTTGATGAGGTTAGCTAGGGGCTATCACTTTTATTCAATCTTTCAAAGAACCAGCTTTTTGATCCATTAACTCATTATATTGTTTTCTTTGTCTCAATTGAATTGATTTCTGCTCTAATCTTTATAATTTCCTCCTGTCTTTGGGCTTTGGATTTTGTTTGCTGTTCCATTTCTAGTTGGTTTAGGTGTTGCCTTAGAGCATTTATTTGTTCTCATTCTGTCTTCTTAATATGTGAGTTCAGGGCTATAAATTTCCCTCTAAGAACTGCTTTCATTGCATCCCATAAATTCTGATAAGTTGTGTTTGAATTTTCATTAAATTCAAGATATTGTTTAATTTCTTGTTTAATTCCATCTGTAACCCACTGGTTGCTGAGAAGCGTGCTGTTTAATTTCCACGTATTTCTGGGGTTCCTGTGGTTTCTTTTGTCATTTATTTCCAATTTCGTTGCATTGTGGTCAGATAGTATACATAGGATAATTTCTGTTTTCTTGCATATACCTAAGCATGACCTATGGATTAATATGTGGTCTATTTTAGAAAATGTCCCATGTGCAGCTGAGAAAAATGTGTATTCTGAAGTGTTTGAGTGGAACACTCTGTGTATGTCCACTAAGTCCAGTTGTTCCAGGTTCTGGTCCAGGTCTGCTACTTCTTTGCTAACTTTTTGTCTGCTTGACATATCTTTTTGGGATAAAGGGGTGTTAAGTTCTCCTGTTAGGATTGTGGTATTGGATATGAGATTTTTCATGTCCATTAAGGTTTGTCTTACATAACTCGGTGCTCCCATGTTGGGTGCATACATATTTATGAGTGTTACTTCTTCGTCTTGGATTTTTCCCCTAACCAGTATGTAGTGGCCTTCTTTATTCCATTTGTTCAAACTTGTTTTGAAGTTTAGAGTGTCTGCAAACAAGATTGCTACCCCTGCTTTTATCTGAGGTGCTGGAGCATGTAGTATTGTTTTCCAACCTTTTATTTTTAGCCTATGTGTTTATGAGGTAAGTGTGTTTCTTGTATACAGCATATGATTGAATTTTGCTTCCTTATCCACTCTGCCAGTCTATATCTTTTAACTGAAGAATTGAGTCCATTTATGTTGATGGTTATAATTGAAATGTATTGATTGATGATTGGCATACATTTTACTTACTACTGTTTACCTCTTTTTCTACTCTGTTTATTTGGTTGCCCTATTTGGTGAGTTCTTTCTGTTCTAATTTGTTGAGTTCGGTTCATTATGATCTCTCTCTAAATTTCTTTAAAATTTACCTTGTAGGGTTGGCTTTGATGTCATGAAATTCTTTAGTTGTTCCTTATCATGGAAGTATTTCATTTCCCCATCATATTTGAAGGAGAGTTTTGCTGGATATAGAAGTCTGGGCTGGAATTTGTTTTCATGCAGGACTTGAAATACTCTGCTCCATGCTCTTCTTAACTTCATGGTTTGTGAAGAGTAATCTGCTGTTATTCGGATGGGTTTTCCTTTAAATGTGATCTGTTTCTTCTCTAGCAGCTTTTAGGATATTATTCTTTTGCTGGATTTCTGGGATCTTGACTATTATATGTCTGGGTGTGTTTTTAGTCAGGTTGATGTTATTTCGAGTTCTATATGCTTCAGTTACCTGAATGGACTATTGTTTTCTCAAATTTGGGAAGTTTTCTGCTACTACTTCTTCCCATATTCTTTTTATATCATTTGTGTCAACTGTTTCTTTCTCATTCATTCCTATTAATCTCACATTGTTCATCTTTGCTTCATCTTGCAGATGTTGAATTATGTTTTCCTGCATCCTGGTTGTTTTTAAGAGATCCTTTCTTACCTTTTCACTAGCTGCAACTGTGTCTTCAAGATCTGAGATTCTATCTTCACTTTGGTTCATGCGGTTTGGCCAGCTTGTGATTGAGATTTTATTTTCTTGTATATCTCTTTCAAACTGTTTCATGTGATCTATTTCTTTCCTATATTGCTCACTCAGGGAGTTATCATTTTTCTATTCTCTTCTAATTTTTTATCAATATCTTCTTTAGTAGTACTGAAGTCTCTCATCATGGTTATCCTCTTCTCTAGCTCCAAGATTATTTCTGCTCTGTTCTCCTCTCTACCTCTCTGTAGTTGTTCCCCTACTTTAGATGCTATTAATTTAGAGATGTCTTTTTAACTTCAGTGGTTATTTCTGCCCTGGTTTCCTCTATAGTTTCTGCAGTTGTTTTTCCTTTTCAGAGTCTATTAGTTCATGCATTTCTTTTTTTACTTGGCATGTTATCTCTGACCTGAGTTGCTCTGTACACTTCTGCACTTGTCTGTTTACCTCAGAAGCTGTCAATTCAGAGATTTTGTCCACATGATTCCCATTTTCTTCTATGGGAGTGTTTGCTGTATCTGTTACAGGTGGGTTCGGAATCTGAGATTGCATTTTGCTCCTTGGCTGTCTCATTCTGTATTGCAGTGACCTTTGGTGCAGGACTATGTGCCCATGGGCTAGTCATTCAGTCTCGGCTCCTGGGTCAGCTGAGCTGCTTTCAGCCCTGGGGAGGGAGGTTTCACTCACCTGGGGAGCCTCGCTGCTGGTTAGGCTAAGCTTGCGTCGGGCCAGAGGTCTGACTCAGGTGGTGGACCTGATGCTGGCTAGGCTATGCTTGTGTCTGGCTGAAGGTCTGAGTCACATGTTGGGCATAGCTGCTGGATCAGCTGCTCTCACAGTGGGCCCGAGGTGGTCTGACATGGTGGGCCTGATGCTGGATAGGCCGTGCTCAAGGTGGGTCCGAGGAAGTCACAGGCAGGCCACAGGAGGTCTCAGGTAGGCTGGGCCAGAGTCCTCAGGTGGACGGGCCTGGGTCGTCAGGCGGGCTGGAGTCCTCTGGCGGGCAGGCCAGAGTCATCAGGTGGACAGGCCAGATTTGTCTGGCGGGCAGGCTGGAATCCTCAGGCGAGCAGGCCTGAGTCATCTTGTTCACTGTTTTAGATTCCACTAGGAGAACATGACTGTCTAAGTCTGTCTTATGTCATTCAACATGATGGTCTCCAGATCAGTTTTCCTGCAAATGACAAAATTCTGTTCTCTTTTATGGCTGATTAATACTCTACTTTACACCTAGGCCACACTTTCTTTATCTGCTCGTCTGTTGATGGCCACCTAGGCAAGTATTGTTATTGGCTATTACGCATTGTGCTGTAATAAACGTGAGTGTGCGTGCACTGTTAGAGTATGGTGACTTCAGTTGTTTGGGTGTGTACCCAGGACTGGCATAGCTGGGTGACATGGTGGCTCTATTCTTGGTTTACTTCAGTCACTTCAATACTGATTTCCATAGTGCTTGTACTAAGTTATATTCCCACCAACAGAGTCTTTTATCCTCACAGCCTCACTAGCAGTTACTGTTTTTTTTTTTTTTCAGGACCAGCATTCAAACTCCTGACCTTGCATTTTCCAGGCAGGCCCTTGTGCCACGGAGCTATCTTCCCAGCCTCTACTTACTGTTTTTTATATTGCTGATGATAGCCATTCTGACGGGTGAAGTGAAATCTCAGGGTGGTTTCTAAGGAATTTGCATTTCCCTTATGGTGAAGGATACTGAACATTTTTCTCCCTAGCTGTGCAGAAACCTTTTAATTTGCTGTAGCCCCATTTGTTGATTTTTGATTCTGTTTTCTGTGCTGCTGGAGTGCTATTCAGGGAGTTTTAGCCTGCGCCTATGTCTTCAGGTGTTTCCCCTGTTTTCTTTTATCAGTATCAAAGTTTCAGGTTTTATACATAGATCTTTTGTGCTTTGAGTTGGTTTTTGCACAGGGTGAGAGAGAGGCACCTCGTTTCAGTTTTCTACAAGTGGATGCCTGGTTCTCTCAGCACCATTTATGAAATTCCCTGTCTTTACTTTGACATGTCCTTATGGCTCCTTGGTCCGGACCTCAGCGGCTGTTGTTCTGTCCTCTATTTTGCTCCACTTCTCTGTGTGTCTATATATATATATATATATATATATATATATATATATATATATATATATATATATATTTTTTTTTTTTTTGTCCATAGCATGCTGCTTTTGTTACTATGTCTCTGTACTAGAATTTGAAATCAAGTATTGTCCTACATCTGGGCTTGCCCTATTTAACAAGGCCTTTTGGGGGGTCTGTCTGAGGAACGCTGCAGGGCACAGCACACGAGGCTTGTAGAGCTGGGGATCGAACCCAGGTCCGCTGTGCCTGACTGCCTTTGCCTGAGCAGACGCTTAGCCAAGTGTGCCAGCCTGCAGTAGGTTTGCGCTAATTAAGATTGTTTTGGTAATTTGGGCTCTTTTGTGTCTTGGATAAATTTCAGGATTGCTTTCATAGTTCTATGAAGAACGTCATAGGGGCCAGGGAGATAGCACAGTAGAATAAGCACTTGCCTGGCAAACACAAGGTCCTGAGTTCGATGCCTGGCACTGCCAAAAAATATTATTGCAATTTGACATTTATAGCACAGGCATACAGTATGTTTAAATTCCAGCAACCTAAAGTTTTATTTACCATAAAATAATATCTACTCTTGAACTAATAAGCTAACTATTAATCTAATTTAAGTTATCTAAGCATAGAAAGAACAACTTATAACCAATAAACCCACTAAGAAATAAATTACTGAAAAGCATGGGCAGCTTCCTTCCTCCATTATTAAAGATCAAAAATCACATGTAAAAGTATAGAACTTTCCTAGTCAACTGCAAACAAAATATACTAGGTAAAAGACTACTAACTCTTAAAAGAGAAGTAACACAAAAATGATCCAGTCACATTTTAGGTAGAAGTGACAAACATATTCCTTTCTTTTTTTTTTTTTTTTTTTTTTTGTCTTTCTGAGACAGGGTCTCGCTATGCAGTTGAGGCTGGCCTTGAGCTCACTTTTGTAGCCCAGGCTGGTCTCAAACTCGCACAGATCCTCCTGCCTCAGTCTCCCGAGTGCTGGGATTACAGGCATGCGCCACCACGCCCGGCTACATATTCCTTTTATTGTCATTAGTGTTTCCTCCAGCGAGTTTTGGCAATGCCGCATCTGGTCTTATTTGATTCCCCTCTGGGCCATGGCCTGAGTCCCGCACACCCCCTTCCCTTTACCTCAAAGGGAATGTCTTTGCACGTGGCCACGTGGCAGGCCTCTCTGGGGTACAGCTCAGGCTGGATCTGCTCCCAAATTTCTTTAGGATTTAGCTCCTTGCCAGGCTCTCCTGGGAAAGCGTCCAAAGGGACCCTGTCTGCAGGCGCGGGCCCCTCAGGAGAAGCCAGGATTTCGGCCTTCTCTGGTGGGCTGGCGCACGTCACCATCGCCTGAGACAGGATCCCCTCATCTTCGCAGGCTTCAGATGGTGAAGTGAAATCACCATCCGATTTTGCATCTGTCCACGAGGAACATGGTTCAACAGGCCCCTGACCACTGTTCCTGCACTGCTTCTCCGGCATCTATTTCTCCTGTAGGCATACAAAGCATCTGCATCAGGGCACTTTTTGGCATTAATGATGCAGCCCACTGGAAGATCCAGATGGGAAGCACCTGTCGGCTTAGGGCCAGCACTCCCTGCTGCGGGTGGCTCTTTCTCCATCTTTTCTCCCTTCTTTTCAGTTTTTCTTTCACCTTTTCTTCTCCCCCCTTTTCATCTGTCCTTTGCCACCAGATGCTATGGATACTGGTGTAGACTGTTCTGAGTTTTCAGCAGTCACAGACTTGGCTCGCAGTGGAGTATGAGCCTGGCCTGGCGTTTGTTTCCCTCCCTTTGGAATTTCTGCCCAAATCAGCGCCTCTTTCAGCTCTTTAATTTCTTTCTCCAGTTTAGCGCTTGGAACTCGGAGTTTTTTCTCTTCCCTCACTGTTGCCTGCAAAATTGCTTTTTCCTCAAGAAGAGCAACTTGCTGTTTAAGATATTCAATAATTTGATCTGCCTGTGCCCCCTTCTGTTCCGGTCTCTTCAGCCTCAAGGGGTGTCATTTTTGCAAAACAAAAAACAAAAACAACAACAACAAGAAATAAAAAACTGACAGAAACTCATTAAGTGGCAGACAGCAGTTCCCCTATTTTTTAATAGAAGAAAAACTAATATTTTGTTAGTGCTTTATCCAAATTTAAGTCCTTTTATTCAGCAACAGACCATAGGCTTAAGAATATCATTCTGTTTCCTTACGCTTTGAACATGCCTACTATGGAATAAGTAAATTAATGAAATATTTACTGAGTTGAGAAACAGAAGTTAAACCTTCTTGTAATCTAGATGGTGACTCAACAGGAACACCGATAGGCTGGGCAGTTCAAACAGCGGGAACTCCCAAGGGCTGGAAGTCGTAGGGTGAATCTCTCTGATGATGGAACGTTGAGCGGCAGCACAGTAAGCCAGTGTGTTTCCTACCTGCTTCCTACGAGTTCGGAAGCTGGTATTTTACAGTGGGTGTCCAGCACTCTATGTACGCTGTTGGCTGGACAAATGATTAATAATTTAAAGCGTGTTATTTCTGGGAGTCCATGTATCTTTCCTGATTAATTTTCTCTGCTTCATTTTCCTTACTGAGTTCATTTTGTTCCTGCCAGGTTAATTTGCTCTTTCAAAAAATATTTGTTGAGCCAGTTAAGTGTGAAATATGGCTTTAAGTGCTAACAGAAAAGAACAGATAAAATTAATTTCCTTCATGGAGTGGGAGACAAATAAATATTTTGTATGACTTCAGGCATCAATAAGTGCTATGAAGAAGGAAACCAGAGTACCAAAATAGAACGCTTGTGATCTTAGTGAGTGTGCAAGTGTGTACGCAGTGTGAACAGGGCAATGTGGGGTGCATCAGTCAGCTTTCCCTCCCCTGGGACAAAATACCCAACATCCACACAACTGACAGGAGGACAGGCCTCATGTGGCTCTTGGCTCAGGGGATTCCGTGGAAGGGCTTGTGGAGGAAAGCCACTGTCCTCATGGTAGCCAGGAGGTCAGAGAGCAAAGGCAGGAGTGTGTGTGTGTGTGTGTGTAGATACACCCTCCAAAGGGATGCGCCAGTCACACTCCTCCTGCCAGCCCCTCCCCCAGCACTGTTAGTATCAACTCACTAATGGCCCAACGCACTGGCAAGTGTGGCACCCTCGTGATCCAGTCACCTCCCCGAAACCCCACCGGGACACACGAATCTTCTGGAGGACCTTCTAGGCCTAAACTGGCACAGAGAGAGTGACTCTCTCTCCTTGGGTGTGGTGAGTCCATTTGGCTGTCCCAGGAAACCCCAAGGGGTCTGGCTGCCTGAGCAGGTGCAGAGCCTGCTGTATGGGGCTCTGGGCGTATTCCTCAGTGTACAGTGCCACCAGTACTGGCACATGGTGACAAGAACAGAGTGAGAAGACGGTACTCAATGATGCGATGCTCTCTGCTTCTTTCTGCTCATGTGAATGTACTGTTAGGGTTTAGAATGCTTAGCTGCTCTGTCTATGTCTTAGAAGATGCGGACATGATTAAAGGCATGAATTAGGGCCAGATGTTGTCTGTGAGAAACACTTCACTAGTGAGCTCACATTCTGCCAGACCGTGGCCCAGTGTCCGTAGTGGGGTGTGACACGTAGGTCACCTGTGTGGGTTAGAAGAGTGTAGTGGGAAAAAGGAAAAGGTGTGTTTTATTTGTTTATTCTACTGTTCAGCTTTTATTGAAATTCTTTCCACAGATACAAGTTGTTCTGAGCATAAACCAAAGTTTTATTAAGTTTTTCAAACTCTTAGGATCTCTCTAAAATTAAAAATAGAGCATCAATATTAAAGGTGAGACAAAAGATTTAAAAATATTTCAGCCATGCAACACACTGCTTCTGGGTGGGCTGCACTATTCTAATCCCAGTGAGTAGTTAATGCCTTGAACTATTCCTATGATTACAGGTTGCCAGGCCACCAGGTAACGAAGCCAGTCCAGGATTTGCCCGTACAAAATATGTGTGCGCTCCCAGCTACATCTCAGTTAAGGAGGTGGTTCTGTAGGCAGCCACGCAGCTTGGACAGTCACCGTTAGCATTTGCAAATGTCCCGAGAAACGCAATGAACACATCCTTCCTTTCTCGCTGATTGTATGTGCCCAAGGAAAGCCCTTTCCACGAGCCGTGGGTGGAGGCGGGGGCCGTGCCAGCCTCGCCGGAGGAAGAGGCAGGAATATCACATAAGCCTAGGAGTTTGGGAAACAGAGCAGCAAGAGTCTGTATTTTTAATTCCTTCCTTAAAAATGAAAAAAAGAGACACCCTTTGCTTAATTTTTATAGCAATGTGGTTAGCATCCTTATTTACTCCATACGTAATTTCAAAAAAGAAATGGAAAATTTTCACAGCAAAAGCCCAACCTATAAAATGAGCATAAAAGGCAAGAATGCATGTGAAAAGAGGAGGAAGAGAGAAATGACCGTGCTGAAAAACGGGACGACGGAGGCTACTGCAAGCGCAGGCAGGCTGAGTTCTGGGCTGCCCCGTGGTCAGCTCGGCAGCAGGAGCGCCCGGGTGTTAGGAAGAACACCAGCAGCTCACGGATGAGCTGCGCCTTTTTGGGGCATCTCTAATAAATTTTGCGAAGGCAACCTGAGTAATACACAGCATCTCTTGATAGAAATTTTGCCCATGAAGAGCAGATTTTTCATGAATAATTTTTCCTTATACTCAGTTCAATAAAAATTACATGTTATAACCAATAGCTTATTCTCTTCAGCTTATATAAATAAGCAAGCCACTCTTCATAAGCAACAAATCATCTTTGCTATTATTTAATCTTATTTATTTATTTAATTTGGTACAGGGTCTCACTACACAGCTTAGACTCATAGTGATCCTCCTGTCTCTGCCTCCCCGGTGCTGGGGTTACAGGCACGCACCACCATGCCTGGTTTCAGTGGCCACAGTGTGGGGTACTAGGGATCACACCTGGGTCCTTGCACTTGTCAGGCAAGTGTTTAAACCAATGAGCCATCTTCCCAGCCCCCTTTGCTGTTATTTAAAGTATCATTTAAGGTGACGTCTGTGATCATATCATCACTAATTTTATGGCAGAGTGGTTTGCACTGAGGTCTCATAAGTTACTACCCTCAAGCTCCCTGGACTGGGAGTTCTCTTACAAGAAGGGGAAAGCAGGGATGGGAAGGAAGTGGACAGAAGGCCAGGAGTGGGCAGCATCTCTCTCCTTCAGCCTTGAGTGAGGCCTCAGTGGCACCAGTCACCAAGAGAAACTAAGCACAGGAAAGGAGCCGTGCTCTGCAGGGTGGTTTCTGACCCACTGAGCTGGCCTCCTTCTCTGATGTCCACCAAACAAGTCCCTGACTTGTGGTGCTCAGTGTGGTGCATTGCTGCACGCGGCCACCACTAGACCATGCGTTCGGGACTGATGAGCGGGACATGCCTCTGTGAACACCGTTGGGCCTAGGCGCTGAGCAACACACAAGTGCGCGAGGCCCATCCCCTAGGAGCGGAGGCACGGCTGAGGCCAACAGCTCAGGGCCTGCTCTGGCCCCTGCCTCTCTGGAAGGGGTACCATGGTCTGAGGACAGAGGCAGAGGACCAAGTCTTTTTGGCTCTGGATAGAACTGGCACCTCCCTGTGTCTTGGGTTTACTCAGCTGGGCATCTCTGGTATCTGTGAAAATTTAGTTGGTGGCATAAGCAGATGAAGTCTCTGTGTCTTTGTTCCTTCCCAGTATTATCGTTAGGGTTTAGCCTTAGAAAGTAGTTAGTACGCTACAGAGCCCCCCCCAAAGCTAAAGTCCAGGGGGAGGCGAAATCTACTCATTTCTGATACTAATAAAATTTGGTGCATAGTAACATATTGCTCTGTAGTCTAGTTCACATTTGAGACTTTTACATTTCAATTCTAATTTATCTCTTCATCCATCCATCCATCCAGTCATTCAGCCAACGATTCATCCACCTGCCTTAATTATTCTTATACATATTTTACCTATGTTTTTGCAATGTCTCATCACATTGTCACCAATCCTATATTGTGAAGTATATGAAACACAACTAGTGGAATGGCTTTGGGCAGTTAATTTCCTAAAGAGAATAGGTGCAGATGATAAAAGAGAACTTTAGCATTTGGAAATAAATTTTAGAAAGAAGATTCCTGCTGTAACCTTATACAGCTAATGACAATTCAGGTGGACAAGCGCGTCCCTAGGAACACTGACAATGTTTTGCAACACTTGCCGAAAGGATACGGGTTGCTGATCATCCTCTTCAAGTCGACCTTCTCTTTGCAGTAAGGGCAAGTCTGCTTTTTACCAATGATGCACCAACCTCGAATGCAGAATTCGTGAAAGCTGAGACATCTCGTTAGGGAAGCTTCTAGATACTAAAGAACAATGTCAGGTTCATGGTGACGAGGAAGGGACCCCACCCATGCAGTTTGGTAGCAGCAGGCCAGTTACATTGTTAGTCCTGGCCTCATTCATGTATTTCTTGCTCAGGGAGATTCTATAGGACCAAGACAGTGAGTGTGCGGTAGGCGCTACATTCCCTCCCTCCCTCCCTCCCTCCCTCTCTGCCTGCCTGCCTGCCTGCCTCAGTGTTTCAAAATGCTGGGATTACAAATGAACATCCCTACCATCCCTGGCGCACCTGTATTAGCCTCCTGACCCCGAGGAATTTGTTTAGCTTTTTGCCATACTTGTCCTTACCTCATTTGATTCCAGGGAGCTCGACAAAGAACGTGAAGGTGACAGATGCAGTGGACATGCATCCTAGTCCCGTTCCTGTGCATTTCTGTTGGGTCACCAGAGCATCTCCAGTTCTACTTCTGTGCATTATTTGTTAACCTTCTTTGTAATCTAATCTGTCCTGGGGACTCAGGTGAATTTAAATTATTTGTAATCGTAAATTTATAGATTTTCTTTTCTTTCCTTGTTTTTGTTTTTGTGGTGGGGACTGATAATAAGCATCGTTGCCGAGCTTTACCCCACTCACAAACTTACACGTATATCTATTAACTTCTTAAACTTTTTTTCTTGGATTTTTAAAATTGCTGATACGGAAGCAGCTAATTTTAATAGAATATAATCCCCCTAAACTTAACCTCCCAAACTCGAGGTATTATAAATTCTTTTGTGTACGTCTTCTATTCTAGAAAAGTCTTCATTCTTTGTTCCCCAGGCTGAAACAAACTCTGTACAAGTTATCCTACAGTGTCATGATCTGCATCCTGACACGGTCCCAGTCTCACAGTACCTGTGGGATCGATCAGGCAGGATCCATCTATGTCCTCAGCAACTTGAGCAGGTGCCCAAGGAAACTTATTGGCTCAATATTTGAATAAATGAATCACTTGGTATCAATTATATTTGGAAATAAATATTTACAGATTCCCTAATATTGCAGATTTGGGTAAAATGATTCGCTAGAACTAGATCTATCCTATTGGCCTATATCTACGTCACTGTTCTCAGGGTGGCTTCCTGGGCAGAGATGACATGAACTTCTGACTCACATGCCACACGTGCGTGTTAACACTGCTGATGTGGAAGTTTCTTCACTAAGGAACAGGATAGGAGAGGTGCAGCTGAGCCGGCAGCTATACCTATACTCCTCAGACTGGCTCGCTCTGAAACTGAGAGTTTCCACTAGCTTATGCTCTTGGGCTTGGGGCCATTTCTACACTGTGGTTTGATTAACACAAAGTGGCACTGTACAACAAAGATTTTGAATGAAACTCACACAATGTTTCATTGAAAAAAGCTGGGGTACAACCTCAGCCGCCAGACAGGAATAGGGTCCTGAGGTCACAAAGACAGCCCTGGAATGGTGACATTCTCCTTTTCCTGCCCTTTCATCTTCGAAATCTCCATGTCAACAACAGACAGGCTGGCCAAGCTGCCTTCAAACACTCAGTGACTCCTTATTAATACGACCCTTTTGCTCACTTCTCACTGACATGACCCCTGTCCAAATGGACCATTAACAATGCTCCCTGCAAAGCAAATTTAAAGGTGCCTACACTTTTGATTACATGTGCACACATGTACAACAATCCCTGAGGGCTTTTAAAGGTGGAGAGAGAAAATATTTCCACTGGCAAATCACAGAAGGGGCTCCGTTCCAACTTTTGAAAACGAAATTGTACTTAAAATGGGGGTCAGACGGAAAACCCTTATTAAGAATGATAGTTTTTTGAGACACAAAAACTGCTCTAGAAATCCATACGGGTGTATCTTTGTATTTCTTCCCTTTACATGTTAAGACTTAAATGCTGGAGAAAGGGCTCCTATTGCATTTGACATGCATCTGGGCCCGTGTTTGACTTGCGTGTTGGATAAGGGGAAACTGTCCAGATTAAACAGAACCTGACAGAGGCACTGTGTACCGAAGGCTTAGGTGGTACCGAGTGCAGTGGATGGACTTCGGTGGGAATGCAGCGGGCTCAGCCGTGTCATCCGGCCAGAGCTTTGGTCTGAGCAGGTATGCAGAGATAATGCAGAGGCAGTGCGTTCTAAAACAAACATGAATCATGCCTTTTTTTGGTATTTGGGAGCATACAAGTGATGTAGACTGCTGGCCAGCGCAACCACTCCAGCGCCTGCAGCGACACACCAGGGCAGCACAGGCTGCTCTGGTCAGGTGTCTTGGTTTTTCCACACTTGGAAGCTTTTCTCAAGGCCTCCAGGGTTCCCGGGTGATACTGGGTGTGGACGTGGGGCTTGTTCTGACACTGGCCACCTCGCACCTCGGGATCCTTCAACCAACTGAGCATTTGAGAGGCCAAGGAGCTGCACGGCCCAAGAAAAGCATCTCATTTTCATTCCTTTTGTAATTGCTAGTGCCCTGCTGTGTGGGGCATGGTCTCTCCTTTAAAAGGAACCAGTTTCGGACCAGCAGGATGGCTCAGTGGTCTAAAGTGCCTGCTTAGGAAAGCTTAGGTGACCGAGGTTCATTCCCCTGCACCACATGCTGTGCCAGCCCTGCCCTCAGGGCAGGCTGAGCCGGCCATAAAAATAAATAAACAAACAAACAAACAAAAAAAGAACCAGTTTCAGAAAGCTGACAAGGAGGCCTGGTTTTCCCTGCTCGCTCCCACAGTGAATTCTCAGGGTAACAGCGCACACCACATTTCTGCTCCAGGTTCCAGGCTGCAGGCTCCAGGCTGCAGGCTCCAGGCTCCACCTGACGCTTCTCTCTCCGGTGTGAGTTGCGCACCCAGTCCCTATGCTCTTCCTTTTCTCGCCCACTGCCTTGCCCTTCGTGGTTATGTGCTCACTTACTGCTTCCACAAGCTTTCCTCTGCTCCAAAGTTGCGGCCTTCTGTCTGGGTGGCATCTGAGACCTCTTTAAAAAGAAAAGGACCGCAGGGGAGGGTTCTCTTAATTAGCAATATGCTATTCAGCAGGGCTTGCCCGAAGGCCTCAAGAATAAGGTGGAACAAAATGTGAGGTGTGGGGGCTGCAGCGGGGGAACCGGAACCGTGGGGGCTGGAGCTGAGCAACCCCCAGGAGACAGAGATAGGGGAGGAGGGGGGAGGGGCCTGAAGGAGGCCCCCGGGCTCCCGCGGAAGGATACACGTGACCACAAGAAAGCTGGTAGGTGTTCTCAATCAGCCCTTCTTCTGCGAGCTCCACGATGATCTTCTGCCCACAGACAGCGCAGATGTCTTCGGACAAGCTCCTGGTGGGCATCCCACTGACGCTGTAGAACTGTCAAGAACAGAGTGCTGTTGAGAGCAGTGCACACGCCCATGTCACGTGCGGGTGTGGGCACCGGGCTGCTGGGACGCAGAATCTCCACTGCTCCCCAGCTGGCTTAGACCCCAAGACGCCTGGCACAGCGCTGCGGAGCAGCGAAGCTCTGCAGCGAGACCCCGAATCCCAGCGATGCAAAGGGCACCGCTGAGCGGACTCGCCCCTCACATCCTCTTGCTCAGGATCCCCGCGGGAGGCACAGCTTTTATGCAGAGCAGCGCGTCGGTCTCCCCGGGAAGCTTTGCATTTCCACTGATTGGTGCCATTTCTTTATTCTCCTGGAGGTTATGATTCAGAGATCTGGAGGAAATCCAGGTATGTACCTACTTTTCAGAAATGTCCATGTTCTCATCGCATGCACGCGAGTGAATCCCTCCTACAGGACAACGACTTAGGCTGCTGACTGGGGTTCGCAGCACCTTCCACTGGCTGAAGAGTGGTTCTTAACATTGGCAGCACGTTGAGTGGCTAGCAAGTTTTCCTAAAATAAAATTTTTACTTTATAGCCGGGCGTGGTGGCTCACGCCTGTAATCCCAGCACTCGGGAGGCTGAGGCAGAAGGATTGGTGCGAGTTCGAGACCAGCCTGGGCTACAAAAGTGAGCTCAAGGCCAGCCTGAACTGCATAGTGAGACACTGTCTCAAAAAGACAAAAAAAATTTTTTTAACTTTATAATAGTTTTGTAATATACAGCAATAGCATGGACAGCATTCCAATGTTCCATCCCTGTTTCCTCTATTACTTTTTCTTCAGTTTTTAAATTATTTCTTTGGCACAAGGTCTTGCTATGCAGCTTGGACTCATACTGATCCTCCTGTTTTAGCCTCCCCAGTGCTGGGATTACAGGCGTGCACCACCATACGTGGTTACAAGGCCAAATGGCCTGTGGTATTGGGGATTGAACTTGGGACCTTGCACTTGCCAGGCAGGCACCTAGACCGACTGCTGAGCTATCTCCCTGGTCCTATTTCCTCTACTCTTATCAGATTTATTTTAAGGCTTGGCCACACACGACTGTGGCAGCTGGAAGCTACAGATCTTCAGGGCAGGCTAGCAGGAGCTACGGAGCCAAGGCAGCAGGGAAGGCCTACTAGGACGTTCCGGCCCTCTCTGGCCCCCTCGGCAGAGTTTCTTCCTGGCCGGGAAGTCTGTTTTCAGGCCTCTGGTTGATTGGATGAGGTCCGTCCGCATCATCAAGGGTAATCTGCTTGACTTGAACCCAGCTGGTTACGGATGTTAGTCATGTCAGTCAAATTCCTTTCCAGCAGCATCTGGGCTAGTGTTTAGTAAATAACTAGGTGAATGGACAAGGACAACTTAATCATCCTGCCCTGGGCAGAGTATCTTCCTCAATTACGTGGCATTCTGAGGCAAGTATTTATCTCTTTTGCATTTATTTATTTATGTATTTCGTCATTTATTTACAGCAATATGGACTCGCGATTATTTATTTTATACTTTGGGCTATGGTAGTAATATTGGGCTATAGCTATACTACTATTTTGCTGTTCAAACCGACTTTGGCTATTAGGCGCTCTTTCCGTTGGCACTTGTGTCTCTGTTTCATCATCATGGGGCTTTTGTTTTGTTTCATTTTTAGCATTTCTGTGTTAGTGAGCTTTCCACTGTTCTCGCGAAGTGCTGGACAAAATCAACTTGAAGGAAGGCTGAGCTTTGTCTCATGGTTTCCGAGGCGTCCGTCTGCAGTGGGCCGGCACCCCTGCTATGGCCCTGCGGTGAGGTGGGCGTCATGGTGGCAGGAGTGTGTGAGAGGAGAGAAGAGGAAGAGCAGAGAGGGAGTGAGAACGGATGTGCAGCGGGCCGAGTGGGCTTCTTTGCTTTTGTTCTAGCTGGGCCCTGCTGTCCGTATTCAGGGCAGGTCTCCCCGTCTGTTGTCCCACACGCCAACTGTCTCTGGACAGGCACCCAGCAGTGAGCCTTGCTGGTGTCCCAGGCGTTTCTCCATCCAGTCAAGCTGACACTCAGGATTAACCATGGCAGCGTTCTTCCTTTCCGGCACTACAAAATGCTCCAGGGCCTCGTGTAAGCGGTGACAAAAATGTAGTGTGGAAATTTAAACATTAAAATTTATTACAGTAGAAGACATCCTGCCATTAATCCTCCTCCAAACCTCCCCTCCCTTCAAGCATACAAATCGCACTGTTCCTGCCACTCTCTGCAGCCCTCCTGGAAGTCTTCCTTGTCAGTGTCTCTAGAGTGAAAGTGGCTGCCAGGTGCCATGCGAAGGAAAGGCCAGCTTGGAGGAGCACTCCGCCGTGCCCTCTGGGGTCTCCTGCAGTGCGACTCCTGGCTTCTCCCCAGGGCCAAAATGACTGTGAAGGTAAACATCTTGTATGGATTCAAGGTGTGGCATCGAGGCCGTCACAAGAGCACAATTAAAGACAGCCACAAAAGAGGGCTTCCAGAATTACTCCAGAAAGTGGCCCAAACGATGGGACGCCTGGGCTCAGGGTAAGGGGATTCATGGCAGTGTCTTTCTCTGTAATAAACTTGTGAAAAGTTAAACACTCACTGTATATTTTGATCATACTTTGGATGTTCCTTGCTCAGGTCTGTCAGCCATTTCTCCAAGGAGCTCTGGTCCCTTTTATTGCAGAGTGATGCGAGAAACCGGTATGTAGGCATGAGCTTTCCTTCTAGGTGTCGTTGCTGGCCGGACCTCTTAGCCGCCAGAACGAAGGAACGCATCTATCTATACACACTGACCTGCGCACAGACACGTAACCGGTAACATTTCTATGCTTTCCTCTGCATCTATTTTTAAAAAAATTTTATTTATTTATTTTTTTTCTTGTTTCAGAGCCTTTGTTTGTTTATTCACTCATTTTTATGGCTGACTCAGCCCGTCCTGAGGGCAGGGCTGGCGCACCATGTGGTGCTGGGCTGGCGCACCATGTGGTGCTGGGGATCGAGCCACGGTCCCTGAAGCCGCCCAAGCTTTCCCAAGCAGGCGCTTTAAACCACTGAGCCATCCTGCCGGGCTCCTCCTCTGCATCTATGTTAAAGTAAACATGCATCTCTGTTGGTATCCCATATCGTAATCCATTCCTATATAAGTCGTTCCACCCTTTGCTCCTTCCTTGTCTATAGTTTCTAGTTTTGACAATAAGAAGCCCAGTGTCCATTGTCAGCCGTTCCCACTTTACTTAAAGATTCTCTTCCAGGACACATGAGTTCCTATTGCTGAGCCTAACTCGGGGGCAGTGACTGCGTCAAGTAGAGTACAGCACAGAGTACATGTCTTTCTGCTTTGAGTCTTAAGATTTTTCATTTCAGAGTTACTTAGGATGACACATTCCCACCCCAGGCCTTCACACAATCATTTCACAAGTCTGCGTTACACTTGTTACAATCTTCATTTTATCCTGGGGTTCTTTTACCACCTTAATAATTTTTATATTTTTCATATCTGTAGGTTCAACCCATCTGCTGTCTAGTTTTGCAGTTTTTGAAAAAATGCGCAGTGGTATGTATTTATCATTCAAGAGTCATGCATAACAATCTCATGACTGCAAAAAACCCCCTGATCTTCACATGCTCAGTCCTGTTCCTTTCCTAAGTCCCCAGCAACGGCTCATCTGTTTGGCATTCTCTAGAGTCGTGCCTTTTCCAAAATGTCATCAATGGAGTCACCCCGTGCGTAGCCTTTTGGGCTGGCTCCTCTTACTCAGCAGGATGCACTTAAGATTCATCCACGTTTCTGGATGGGTTCACAGCACATTCCTTTTCCCAAGTTTTTTCCTTTCTAAGCAAAGCAGACTCATTGGCTCTACTCCCAGACTCTGATAAATATTTGAGACATGGGCACTGCTGTGGAGACGTTGCTCTGCTTTGCTTTCTTTTTACCTCAACCACAAGCGTGCACACACACACACACACACACACACACACACACACACATTCGTAAACTCGCACATATGCTCACACTATTCATCCAAGTCACTGGTGGTTGTGTGAATGGTTTGAGACAGTGGTTTTCATAGCTTTGGTAACTGGAAGATCAAAATGATGACAAAGGTTGAGGTCCTCTAGGGTGGGATCAGGTGAGAAAGTCTCCAGAAAGTCGGTGCTTAAGAGGCCTGGCTATTTTAGCAGGAGAAATCTTCTGGAGACTCGAATATGTACAATGGTTCTCTTCCTCTCTTGTTCATGAGTGAACACCAGGGGCGCTGGGAATATTCTCAGGGTGCGCCTTCCAGGTTTGTTGGAACTGAGACTGAAATGCTCCCTCCTGTGCTCACTCGAACCTTCAGCCTTGGGAGTACAGCAGTTGTCTCACAGATGGACCCCGCAGAAGAATTCCAGAAGGTGTCTCTGAATTGCACGCAGAAGATGGGCTGTGTGCTATCAGGAGAGGGCAAGCCTGAGCCCATGGCCGAGAGAAGGACAAATGGGGTGAGGGTGGGGTCACGTCCACTTAGGTCGTGCTCCACTAAAGGACAAAGAACAGTCCAGAAGTTCACTGTGCTTAGTAAACACAAGGTTTCCCTCTTCCTGTGTGGTTGCCCACAACATTTAGAGGACAAGAAGCAAAATCCCTGAAACCTGGAGCTTAGGATTGCAAATATTTAGAGATGTGGGTGTGCCAGATGTTGCCGAATATTCCCAGTGTCTGAATCTGAAATCTATCTAAGTGAAAAGCATACATTTTAACTTTAGGGTACTGAAGAAAAAAAATAAAATCATAAGTACTTGGAATATTTAAAAAAAACTTTAGGAACTGTTATAAAGTTAAAATTCATTTGACATGTTTTTCAGACCTTCTTCAGATATTCTGGAGAGATAGGTCATCCTTACTGTACTACTCTGAGCTACATGACTGAGATGTCTTATGAAGCATTTGGCATGATGTGTGTGTGTGTGTGTGTGTTGCTGAAGGCAGGTCCGGAGCCTCACACACACTAAGCACGTGATCTACTACTGAACTCTACCCCAAACCCCTCCATTTTTTTTTCTTTTTTGCATTAGGCAGTTTCAGACACAGATAAAGGACATTTTCTTACAGATCCCTCTATTAATCTCTTAAATGTTGGCAACTAGAGTAAGTTTGTTATGCTGATTCAAATAATTAGCATATTTTATCACCTAAGATGCCAACCACTGTATATGAAACATTTATTTTCTAATTAGTTAAAGAACCTTTTTTTTAATTTTTAGGGAGCAAAAATGGTGCTGGGAGAAACAAAACAATATGAAAGGAAATGATGCAAATGCGTAATAATGTAGACAGGAAACAACTTTTCCCAGGTTGTCAGTGGCGCCACGCAGTGACTCTCACGCTTACCCCAATGGTAGCAGCCATGTAATCGGAGCAGATTTCGGCAAAGTCTCTCCCCATCACGCCATAGTAGAGGCCATAGAACAAGGACACAATGCCAAAGTCCATGGAATCTCTGCCTTTGATTCTGTAGGAAGTGAGAGTGTAACGACGACATGAAAATACAGCCCTTGTGGGTGAGGTGGAGGAGGCTGGGTCTTGGGAAGCGTTTCCTGCCCTTCTCACTGGGCCTGATAGTTATGGAGTTTCTTATTTATTTATTTATTTATCGTTTAGTGAAAGAATTTTAAGGGCTGGGGAAATAGCTCAGTGGCATAAGGCCTGCCTGGTAAGTGTAATGTCCCAAATTCGATTCTTGGTACGGGGGGGGTGGGGGTGGGGGTGGATTTTAAATCTTCTCCGGTTTCCTCAGACGATACCTCTCAGTGCCAGTGGACAGAGGGATTCTTGAGTGGTGATGTGTTTGAAAATCTTTGGCAGATGCATGATGCCTTGGATAATACCAGATCTAGCATACTATGTTCACTATGGAGCTTCTACTTCACTTTATAATGGCCTCAAACACAAGCTTGTATTATGGCATATTGGTATAATCATTCCAGTTTAGGGTCAGTTATTGTTAACTTCTCACCGTGAACAACTTTATTTATTTATTTATTTATTTAATAATTTTTTGGGGCCCAGCAGGATGGCTCAGTGGTCTAAAGCACCTGCTTGGGAAAGCTTGGGCGGCTTCAGGGACCTCAGTTCAATCCCCGGCACCACATGCTGTGCCAGCCCTGCCCTCAGGGCAGGATGAGCCAGTCATAAAAATGAGTGAATAAACAAACAAAGGTTCTGAAACAAGAAAAAAAAATTAATAAATTTAAAAAAATTTAAAAAAAACAACAAAAAAGAATTTTTAATTCAATTTTATTCTTTTTCTTGTTTCAGAACTTTTGTTTATTTATTTATTTATTTATTTATTTATTTATTTATTTTTATGGCCGGCTCAGCCTGCCCTGAGGGCAGGGCTGGCACAGCATGTGGTGGTGCTGGGGATCGAACCGCGGTCCCTGCAGCTGTCTAAGCTTTCCTAAGCAGGCACTTTAGACCACTGAGCCATCCTGCCGGGCCCCCATGAACAACTTTATAAGTCAAATTTTATATGTAATGTAGTCCTGAGTGATTCATGGGGAAGGGGAAATAAGAAGGAACCAAATGAGACGTGTGTCTGCTCCAGTTCCCCATGCTGGGTATGTTTATTATGTGCCACAGATGTATCTAATGAAGAGAGAGAAAATGAAAGCGCTGTCGCCGCATTACTTAAAAAATGAGCAGCGTCTTTCCACCTCCTCAGCTGGAGAGAATAGATTTTTATAATTACTTTTTCCCTTTCTCTGCTAGGAATTTTAGGATCCTACTCTGCCTGGAGATTCCGTGGAATGCTCATCAAGTCAGATCATGATATTGTCATGGGGTGAACAGGCAGGTTCCGTCCAGTTAGTTTCTTTGCTTCATGAGTCAAAAGTTTCCGGTCCCTGCCAGTGATGGTCAAGGCTTTGGAGTAACTTCAATGTGAAGTGTTCTCGGGAAGTTTTATTAGAGCTGCTTCTGAGAGCTGGCCTCAGACCTTCTTTCCAGGGGTTAAGCCGGGTCTAAGCCTCAGTTCTGCCTGGGAAAATCTCAGCACAGCGTAACTCTGCAGCCATCTATCTGCCTAAGGGGGGCACAGTT
The DNA here is from genome assembly GCA_004027025.1 of Myocastor coypus. Lineage (NCBI taxonomy): Eukaryota > Metazoa > Chordata > Mammalia > Rodentia > Myocastoridae > Myocastor > Myocastor coypus. The sequence continues at coordinate 15,875 of PVJA010017019.1, read as the reverse complement.
CTGAGTCACAGATAAGATCACCCGCCCCACTTTCCGTTATTTTTCGCAAAACTTTCTGGTTTTGCTGTCTGTATTTCTTTTCCACTATCTAAGCCCTTAGCTTCTTCCCTTTCTGACCCTTCCAAGCAAGAGGTTTCATGGACATGAGCACCAAAATTCCTGCCCGTGTCCAGGGGGAAGCAGAGCTGCTCAGCGGGAGCATAGCTGCGCATGCACGCTGCGCGCTGCGTACGGACGTTCTGGACAACGCTGACCTTCTATGGGACGGTGGCCGTATAAGTTCATGTCACGTAAGGGCAGCAGAGCCCCTTTGAGTCAATATAGTGTGTGAGGGGGGCACAATTATAAAACTGTCTAACAATGTGTTTCTCAGACTCTACCCCTATTATTAAGCGACACATGACTATAATTTTAAAATTTAGTGGCCCTCTGCACTTAAAAAAGTGCAAAGAAAGAGGTGAAGTGAATCCCGTCAATACATTTAAAGCACTGTCACTTCCACATGTAATCCACATAAAATATTCTTTTCGTATTATCTTTGAAAACCAATGACTTTTGCACTTACAGCGCATCTTATTTCATATGTCAAGCATGCAGTAGTCATGTGAGCTAGTGGCTACTGCACTGGCCAGCAGAATTGCAAAGTCTTGTGAGAGAAGACCTGGAGGGGGGTCTAGATGCCAGGACTGCATGGCAAAGAAACGGCAGCGCAGTAACAGTTAGGAGCTCTACCACTATGGAGGGGGGCATTTTCCAGGCTGATGCTTTAAATCCATGCCCCAAGTATAGTATAGATCTCCTCTACTATAAAAATCGTACACATGGAACGCAGTAGGGTTAAATGCTTCCAGAAGAGAGAGCATGGGTAGGTCGGTGTTCCAAGTAAAATCTTAGTGGGAAATACTTACTTGAAAAATATGTGGAATCCACATACTGTAAACATGATAGCCAAATAGCCCACCACACCGAAGGCATAGCTGAGTTTGTAGATTAGGAGAAACCATTTGTAGACAAGTCTGTGTAGTGAAAAACAGGGAGAACACAGGATGTGGGATTAAGATGTATCGCACCATCTGCAGACATTGTTGCAAGTACATTTTTGTGTATATATACACATATCTATATATATCAGTCATGATCAAGCGTAAGATCAGCATTTGATATAATAGTAACAAGCACTACATAAATGGGACTGTCACAGCTAAGTGCAGTGGTGCGTGTATGTAATCACAGTTACTTGGCTCAATGATTATGAGTTTGAGACCACCTGGGCAACTTAATGAGACCCTGTCCTAAAATAAAAAAAGAATACATTAAGTAACTAGGACGATTATGTTTATGTGTTTCTATATATAGCTCAGGTTCGTTTTGACTACTTGTCTCCAGTGTAAAACACTGGCCTTTAGGAATAGTTCCTCTACCTGGGGTGCCGCACCCTTTCCCCTACTTGTCAGCTGGCCCTGGGTTAGCTAAGAGCACTCCTGGCAGGGGTGTTTGCAGGTGAGCAAGAGCCGGCCAGGTCACGAGAGGAGACTTCCCCTCCAGTGCTGCCTCTTCCTCCTGCTGTGCTGTCCCCACTGCCAGCTCCAGCCTTTGTGCACACGTCAGCCTTGGGCCCAGGCTCCTCACCTCCTTGTTACCGGAAGAGCCCCCCCTCCTCCGGCCCTGCGCTGTGCTCTAGGGATGGGTTCCCTGTGTTTCCTCACGGAACCACTTCCCTCTGCCCACAAGGTGAAGTGCAGGTGAGGGTGGAGGGCGGGAGGAAGTGCCACGAGGAGCCTTTTAGCTGCCTGTTTCCATCTTCATGGAGACAGTAAATGCCCTTAGAAAAATCACAGCAAGGGCTGCGTGACTCCTCTCTGCTTGCAAGGCTGCACGAAGAGGTTGGGGGCCAGTTCCAGGCCTGGAGGACTACGTGAGAAGCACTGAACCCACTTGGAACATGGGCTCAGGGGCTTATCGTAGGCACTCCAAGGCCACAAGTGGCGTCTGGGATATTGGTCCCAGGGTGCCTTCTGGAAAGAGCCTCAAATTGTCCCTTGCCCTATTCCTGCACATCTTCAGCTCTTTTCTTTCATCCCAAACCATATTCAGTCTTGCTATGACAGAGAGGCCCCCATCGGGACAGAGGACAAACTCCTGGGCCCTTAAAGCTATTACTCTGAAGCAAGATTTAAGAGAAAAACAAGCTGCCACAGCCTTGAGCAATACTCCTGGAAACCCAGCCCCTCTAGCTTTAACCTTTTGCTCTGGGACACTTAAGATCATCGACTATATCCTGTAAGCAGAATTTACCTCTTCTTGTTCTCACAAGCCCCAGAGTTGGGCTGAATGACCCACTCTGAGGAGCCGTTACTGTCCTGCTGGGCCTGTGAAGGTCTTACAGGAGAGATCAAGTTATACATTTTAGCTAATTGATAAATATGCTTCTAGTTTCCAATGAGAATCGGTATGCTTAAAACATTTTCTGTGCGTTATAAATTGTTGAAATGCAACTTTAGGACTAACTTGCTCTTCGTTCTCTGTTGGTTTAAGACAAGAACATATGATAAGAACATAGATTGGCTGAGGTCTGCCAAGTGACCAAAGCTAGGCTGGGATCAGTAAGTGTGATGGAACAAAAACTTGGACCCTGGAAAGAAGAGTGCCCCGAACATGATAGAGGTAAAGACAAAAATTCCAAAACCCGAAGATCTCCTGCAAAGGGCTGTTGCAGTTGTCCCTGGAACCAGATGCTGGCCTCACTGGGCTGGCTGGCATTGAAGGCTATGAGGATCAGGTCAGGCCAGGCTCCATCTCCTTGGGCTCCAGGAGCACATGATCAGGATAAATGTAGAGTGCCAACTGATGGGCTTCACGGTAGACCGCATAGCAGAGGACCGGACAGTGACACCATCCATCGGGCCTCTACACAGGACAAGTGGGATTACTGTTGGAGCCACCTGGAGCCCGCAAAAGAGGCTATTTTGCCGGGCAAAGATGTGTGTCACGGGACAACAGAGGTTGAGTTTCCGTATCTTCCAAGCTGCCCGGTCCCCTGCTGTGGAGAGACCTACTCCAAAGACTACAGGTCCAGGTTGTTGCTGAGCTCCGAGGAAATGTGACTTGAAGCCTGGATCCGCCCAGGGCTGCAATGTAAATCTTTACTGTCCTACAAGCAGAAGACTGGAAAGTATTCAGATAAGGCACACGAGCCAGGAGGAGATGAGCTACCTGGAGTGACATATATGAGTCCCGTGGTGAGGGCCATAGATGACCCACCTGGGCTGGCTGTAAACCAAGTACCAGTAGTAGTGGAACTGAAAACTGGGGCGATAAGAGTTCAAGCTGAACAATTCTCCCTCCCCCAAGAAGCATGCAAGGCACTGAAAGCCATGTGAAAGAGCTCTGGAACCATGGAGTCTTGGCTAGATGCCAGTCATCTGGGATCACCCCCCTGGAGTTGGTGCATCAGCCTGGGACGAATGGGTACAGATGGGTGGAAGGCCTGGGTGCTGTAAATGAGGCCCCTGAGGTCATCCACCCCATGGAGCCAGATCCACAGACACTGATGGGCCTCATTGCTTGGGAGAAAACCTGACACTAGCAGCAGAGACGGAACTCACATCCCGCTCCCTGGAAGAACGTCCCACAGCAGGGGCCAGCTATGGAAGAATGTCCCACAGCAGGGGCCAGCTATGGCTCAGGGGAGGGGCAGCAGGTTCTGCACTGCTTAGGCTAGAGGCCGCCCCTCTTGAGTTTTCCCCTGGGCCACTGCTGATCTGCTTTGCTACCCTGTAATCACACGGCTGCTCCTAAAGAACCATAAGGCTCCTCGGGCCTATGGCCGCCCTTACAGAGGAGCACTCTGTCCTGCTGCTTTTCTGGAGACCTTACTATGGTCGCCATGCTTTCTCTTCCCATGAGGTGGGACAGCCCTGGGGGGCTCTGGGCTCTCCTACTACTCATGGAGTGGGACTCAGGCCAGGAGGAGCTGGAGGGGACGGCCACAGGTGCAAGCAGGCGATGGCCTGCCACACCAGCCACGGGAGCCTGGAATCCTTGGAGCGTGAGGAAGCTGTGTGTGGGGCTTCCCGCCAGTAGCTCCCCTGTGGTGGGGAAGCTGACGTGGCCATGAAGACTGCCTTCAGCTGCAGTGATTAGTTACGTGGTGGGAAAAGGAAACATCCTCACTGAAACATGACAGAGCTTCCACTAGCAGAGAAATGAGTGACTGGGATTCATCTCAAACTCAGAGGACTATCGCCAGTATTAAATAATGAAAGCTTATAAGGAGAAAAGGTGACCTGTGCCCATTTCACTGATGGGTAAGTAACCAAGACTCCACTCTGGCTAGTATACAAAATCTCCTAGCTCCTCTGAAAGTGAAATTAGGGGCTGGGGAAATAGCTGTGTGGCATGTGTCTGCCTGGCAAGTGCAAGGTCGTGAGTTTGAACCCTGGTCCCACACTCACAAAAAAAGTGAAATTAAATTAAAGCACTTGTAAACTTGAATTTTTTATCACTGTATTTTTGCTTAGGTAGTTCCTTTCAATGTTTATTTTTCTCTATTGAAGGAAAGAAGGAAATGTTAACCACTATTTCTCCTACTTTCTTAAAGGAGAAAGACAAATAACAAATAGTTAAATAAGCACATGAATATTGCAAAGCTTATAGTCAAGTCCCTCAAAAGGTCAAAACTCAACTCTGTCCTACAGCTTTTTACACACTTCCTTTCATCACATTTCAATTTTACCTTGATGAGAATTTGAGTCTTGCCCACAGAGTAAGCAGAAGAGCATCCAGGCTTTAGGCAGGTGACAAGCACGTGGAAAAGACGTGGGAAGGATATGATGGAATTAGACAGACCGCAGGAGGCCGGCCACGCCCAACAGTAATCCTCTAAGCATTAAAGCCTGGTTAACTTTTCTTTTTTTTTTTTGTCTTTTTGAGACAGGGTCTCGCTATGCAGTTGAGGCTGGTCCTGAGCTCACTTTTGTAGCCCAGGCTGGTCTCGAACTCGCACTGATCCTCCTGCCTCAGTCTCCCGAGTGCTGGGATTACAGGCGTGAGCCACCACGCCCGGCTTAACTTTTCAATTCTTGCTCTATTAGAAAATATATATGACTCAGCTTTCACCAGCACAAAACAAAATAGCAAGCTAAAATAAACCTGTAAGTAGTGCTGTGGAATTTATATTCTTTTTCACTTCTCTTTTTCTTGGCTTCCACAAGCTAATATCTGAAGGTACAATTGTTACAGGCAGGGCTGCATCGCCATGAAGCGGAGGGTGAACTAAGGGCAGCCTAGCTAATCCCCAAAGACGTTCCTTAAACTCTGAAAGGACAAGCAGCTTTTGATAACCTTGCCCTTCCTCCAGGCAAAAAAGAGGAAATCGAATATATAATTTAATGATTAAAGTAAAGAGGGCCACAGAAGGGCCATACGTACCGTGGTGTCCTTCCCGAGAGAGGCTTTCGGGTAGCTCTGAAGAGGACGTAAGTGGTGATCACCGAGAACAGTGCCCACATAGACAGGAACCGCCACCAGTACAGCTTTATGGTGAAGTACAAAGGGACGGCCCACATCTGCAGCAGGGTCACCAGCTACCCCAGAAAGGAACAGAGAGCCACCTTCAGTGACAAAAGCTCCGAGTGACACCTCTCCTAGTTTTTATTTTTCAGCACTGAGGACGGGACCCAGGGGGCCCACATGCTCGGGCCATATCCTACACTCAGCCATACCCTGGCCTCAGTGTCTCCCTCACATTCCAAATCTTCTCATGGGGAAGCGGCTCGGCCATCGCATCTGGGCTGTACAAGCGGTCCACCAGCCACCTGTCCACTGCTTCCCAGCGTGCCAGGTCACAGAGATCAGGGATGCGACCTCTGATAATTCAATTGCAAGACAACCCAGAGCACCCACCCCAGCCATTTCCTTTCATCTATTTCAAATTTACACTCCCCGGGTGCGGGAGTCTCTCTGCAGGTGTAAGGCTTGGGTGTGCTGCCGGCCCTGCCACTGCCCTGTGCTGTGAGGAGCAGGGGGAGCCAACAAAACTCTGCGAAGGTGCGAAGTCACATGAAAATTGCACCATGTCACATGCAGCCAACGGGCTGCGGTCACCGCCCTACTCCCATGGGAAGGTGCTCGGCCATCCCAGAGGAGGCAGTGACAGAACAGCCGAGGCCCTCCACGGTTGCTTCGGAGCAGCTGAGCTGCCCACCCTCACCCTTCTGCCTCTCATCTCCTCCTCCCAAGTTCCTGGTTCCTTTTCACACAACCCACTCTGGGGCTCACACCCTGTCCTTTTCCCCTTAGGACCCGAACCTGAGTCCAAGTGTTCTCCAGAGGGTTCTTCAGCCTGGCTGCGCAGGGCAGACAGAGCTGATGGACTGTGAGCTCTTGGCCCCATGTGGTTCCTGCTTGCTAGAGCAGGATGAGCATCAGCGACTTGTCCGTCTTATGGAAAGTGGGTGGGCAGCAGCAGTAACCCTTGGTCTTTACACTGCAGCTCACCCTGACCAAGCAGCTATTAGTTGAATGAATATGAGGGAACGGCAAAGAGGTTCGGGGTCCCAAGGAGTGGGTGCTAATTTTGCGGGGCTCTGCTCAGGATGCTGTGCCTACCTCTTGGTTTAGTGGCAGAGGCTCAGGGTCTGCCAGTCATGTGGAAGAGTTGTTAGAGTCTGCACATCAGCCTGCAGAGGAAAGACCCAGGCCACTTGTTTTGTGTACTTTATCTTCATAAGAAAAGGAGAAGGCTTAGAAAAAGTCTCTGCGTCCATTTTTGGCTCCTCAGAACCGCATGAGATCAGTAATCAAAACTATTGGATAGCACATCAAAGTGTAAGTGAGATGGCCAAGGTCATGCCGTCAAGGTTGTCGAGGAAGAGGCATCCCTGGCTCTTTATTCTCTGCCTTTGTGTCGCTCTCATCCTCATCAGCTACAATCCGAAGTCTTCTTAGAATTACTCTAAGTCTCCTTTCAGGGAATGTGAAAGTCCCTGTACATATGTTCTTCAAGAAAAACACCCATGGAACATATCTGAGATAAATGCCTGGAGAGTTTAGGGGAAGAATCTTTTTTTTTTTTTTTTTTTTTTTTGTAATTATTAATCTCAAGGGACTACTTCACTGGAGAAAAAAGTGCTCTTTGTGTTTGCTTGAATTAGTTAGATAATCACTTCAGTTTTCCAAGCCATTGTGGGATTGTGGTGCAGCTAATGAAGGAGTTAGCGCCTTTACTTATGGCATTGAGACAAACAGACCCACAAGAAGGAGAAACAGGCTCACTGAAGGAAGCAGAACAGCTTTCATGAGGACCTGAAACCAGCTGGTAGATGAGTAGTACTCAAAAGATGCTGACGGTAAGTACTCAAATTAGCAACCAGGACTCTCTGCTGCTGGTAAGGAAAGTTGTATTCTAGCTTTTTAAAAAAATGATCTCATCAACAGTTTTGGTCATTCCTTTCCTGGAGCTGATTCTGGAGATGGCTCTCTATTGTAAATTATGCAGTTGCTGGTGTTTGAAGGTCCAGTACCTCTTTTTTGCTGTGCTATGTTTTATGACTACTTTATCCCTGAGCTAGGGCTGTGTCCCCACGTTTCTTACTTCTGACATGGAGGGACATGGGCACAGTGGACCCCAGCTTTTAGAGTCTGATCATCTGTCATGTGTATCTTTCATCTTTCTAAGAATTCTATTCCATTTCACATTCCTCCCATAAAATGATGAGGGATTTATTTATTTATTTATTATTTGTCTTTTTGATATAGGGTCTCACTATGCAGTTCAGGCTGGCTTTGAGCTCACTTTTGTAGCCCAGGCTGGTCTCAAACTCACATCATTCCTCCTACCTCAGCCTCCCAAGTGCTGGGATTATAGGCATGCACCACCATGCCCAGCTTGATGAAGGACTTTTAAAAACTGCAGTTGAGTCAGTTGATTTTAATTCAGGTAAATTACTATGCTCCCTTGTCTTATGCTTTTGATCATAAGCCAGCATTTAAAAGACTAATAAGCTTATTTATTTATTGAGTTTATATGCTCTTAGAGAAGGTGCATTTGGAGAAGTCTTTAAAGGACCTTTTCATACTTGATGCCTGTTCAAGTACCGTAGCTGCTTGAATTCAGTAAAATAACTCAATATAGTCCATAATAGTAGTGGATTATCAGCAGAACTGGCAATTGTCAGAAGTGGTTGACCTGAGCTTTTTACAGCTTAGCATATTAACATGGTATTACTTTTTATACCTCATGGTTATATTTTTCTGCTGGATGGCTAATGCCAAGTTAAAGCTAGAGCTATATAAATAAAAATGTAACTTTTATTTTGAAAAGTTCAGTCAAATCCTCTCAGAATTTACCCTGAAGCCATATACAGTGTTTTGTAGAACTTTCATCAGTGTCAGCCATCTGGATGAGTCATGTCCATTGCAGGACCAATTTGCTCTCTGTGAAAGCCTGACATAATGTTTTCTCTCCAGGTGACTCTCCTTAGGCACACTATACATTGTTAATATCTTTCCTCCTTGGCGCCATAATCTCCTTGAATGGAAAATTTGGGGTACTACTGAGTTACAGGATGTCACAGCAGAGGTTCTCTTATGTCCTGAGTCCTCACTGACCTAGAGGGGCTAGGGCCAAAATACTGGCTATCCTTGCAGGCCCTCTTTTTCTCTAATTTTTGATCTGCAAACTTTGGTTATTAATCATCCAGAGGAGAAGCTTAATGATACTATTACCTGTAACAGAGGCATTTGAGCTTAACATCACTACCTGTCTGAATATTAAATGCCTTAATAAGCTTCTTTAAATCCAAGGAGTCAAACTTAGGAGAGTTTGAAGCTATGGTTGGTGGAGCTATGGTTGGGTTCTGTTTTTATAAAATGGGCTCTTTTTCTGCAGATCTTAAAGAATGAACCATTTCTTGAATATCTCAAATTTCTTTTCCTAGATTCCTGTACTGCAGGAGTAAGAATGCTCAGTATAGAGACACACTACTTTTTAAGATAGATTCTGGAGATGAGAAATGAAAGGAAGGCAAAGCCATTATGATGTATTATGTATGTAAATGTTTAATTTCTTTTTTTAAAAAATGTATTTAGTACAGAGTCCACAGGGTCTCACTATGTATGTCAGACTCAGTGATTCTCCTGCTTTCGGCCTCCCAAGCACTGGAATTACAGGCCGCACAACACCACGCCCGGTCTCAATCACCTCAGCGCGCCCCAGGGGTGGGGCCCGCAAGGCACGCTGAGGATCGAACCCTGGCCGCTAATATTTAATTTCTTAACTACCTTTAAAGTGTATACCCAGCTCCATATTGTCTTGCCATGCAAAGAGAAAGGTCAGAAATTTGCATTATGAATTCAATAATTATTCAAGAAGTCAATATGAAATGAAGGTTGCGCGTCTCAACAATTTAAAACTTCTTTATCAAGAAGCTGTTAGAAACTTCCAGCGCTGCTAAAAACTCCTCAATTTACAATAGCAACTGCCACCATGCAGTGAGTGGTGCCACACATCATGAAGTAGCACATGAACTGTGTGACGCGAGATGCCCACATGCAAAGGAAGCGGCCTGGCACCTGGAACGCGGTCATGGAGCCAAGGGGTCACGTCTGGGTGTGTGCGCACACAGCGCAGCTGCGCGGCTGGTCCAGAGCAGCCTTGCATCTGGATCCTATCAATCAACAGCATCCTCCCCGCCCACACGTCACAGCAGGACGAATTTCCTGGCGAATCAGAAGCTGCCCAAAGGTGCCAGGCACATAAGGAAGATGAAAAGAACTGCAGGTCAAGTCAAAACAAAGACACTTGTTTGTGTAGCACTGATGCATGGGCCATGTAGTGTATTGAAAAAGAAAGGAAATAAAACTAGTTTCGCGACGCTCCTTTCCTTTGCGCCCCAAATCCCCAGCTCTTTGCAAGCATTTGTGCGCATACAGATGGGGAGAACAGAGGACTGCCGGGAGGCCGGCGGAGGGAGCGTAAGTGACTCCAGGAAACATTGCTGCTCTCTGCACAAAGGCAATGAAGGAAAGTGTGGACATAAATCAAGCAAGAGTATGGAGTGCCGGCCCATAAAGGGCCCCTAGAGATGCACTTGGTGCGGACGTCTATCTCCAGATCAATCCGGACAGTTGATTTTGTTACTTAACTCTTGACGAGTATTGCGTGTGGTAATGTAAGTATGTGTGTAAGTTATGCACGTATTTATGAGTTGCCTAATTTTCCAGAGCTTCGCGCAGACACAGCGTCTTACTGGCACAGTAATATTTCCTAGTGTTTTATGGCTGTTAGTAGGTTGGAAGTCTGATTTACGCGGAACGATGCTTCAATCCGTGGCAAATGATTTGCCTGTGTATTGAGGCAGGCTAATAGTCTGAAAGCCAAACTCTGTGGAGGCGGTTCTCAGACCTCAGTGGACTTGAATCACAGGTCCCTGCTCTAGCACCCTCTGTTCCACTTCCTGCTGACATGCGAAAAATTGCACACGTGCAAGAAGATGGCACTTTTAATTAAATGCTATTAAAGGCATTTGGAAATAATTTAATTTTGAAACTCTGCCAGTGTCTACATTGGCTCAAATTACCTGCTGGAAAGAGAAAAATTTCAAATATTTAGATGGTTGGCCTGTGCAGTGCCAACAATATGATTATTTGGAATTATTCCAGTAGTTGGTATTATCCCAAACAAAATAAGAATATTCCAATTTCCACCTGCACTTTTGCCACCACATAGGAGCAGCTGATGTTACTTCAAATTTCATTTTCTAAGTAAGCCAGTTCCATGGTGTAGACATGGGCATCTGGTCTGAGTTACGCAGCGCCGCGGGACACAGTCCGGGACTAGCAAAGCTGCCCGTGCAAGGGTTTATGGATAAGCTAGCGGTTCCACCTACACTTCAGAGGAGAGGCACGCTTGCTACGGGTTGAATCTGAGCTTTGTGAATTAGCCCCTTTCTTCAGTGCGTGGTCTAAATTATGCATAAAGTAATGTGAAAATAGCAATACTTCATATTAAAGTATTCATAGTCTTCATAGTAAAGAAGACATTCAGGAGATCAATAATTTGTATACATAATAATTTAATACTTTTGGTCTACAAAGCTATCTGCACACACCATGTTGGGTGTGAACACCTACAGTTTTTTGTTCTCATTTCTCTCCCTTGCATACTTGTAAACTCTTGCTCAAGCATCTGTCACCGGTTGGCTTAGCTGTTCCATGCTGGTGCGCACACCTAGCAGTGTCAGAACTGCTACCCTTCTGCCCATGAGGGACAAATTCATCCACTAGGGACCAGTGGTGTTGCTGTGCAGCTCCTGTTGCTCCAACCCTCAGACCCTGCTCATTTCTGCAGTTACTTAGGCCAGCGTCTCCCTACGCACCTCTCCAGGGAAGTTACCTCATGCACTTGATGCAGTTAGGACCTCTCCGCACAGTTTCCATTTCTCCCTGCGATTCTCCAATCTGACTTCAAACATCTGCATACATTGAGGTCCACCTGATGTACCATACAGTTCTGTGCATTTGACAAATGTGTACTGTCTTGAATTCACAAATCTGGTCTCACATGGATTAATTTCCTTGGAAAATCCTGTTTCACAGGATTTCTCCTTCTCTCCAAAACACCTAACCCCTGTCATGGTCCTGCACAGTTTTATTTCCAGAGTGCCATATAGTTGGAACCACGCAGTATATAGCACTTTCATATGGGGTGTTTGACCAAATTCTATGGTTAGGATCAGCAATGTCCCTGAAAAAGTTTCATGTATTCAAAGATTTGGCTTTGGGAACATGAGGGCCCTGACCCTGTGTGGCTGATAGCTCAGTGCTCTTAGGAAGTGAAGCCTGGTTGGAGGAAGTAGGGTGTAGGGAACATGACCCAGAAGAGTGAATACTTCCTCCGCTTTCCTATGCTATGCTTTCCACCAGGCCTTCCACCAAGCCTTTCACCATGCCCTCTACCTTGGCACCAGCCAACCATCAACTGAACCCTTTGAAGCCATGAGCCAAGAAAACCTTTCTTCAAGCTGTGGTTATGAGGTATCTTGTCCCAATGATGATAAAGCTTACCACTAATACAGCAAGGTTCCTTCAGATCTCTTTATGGATAGCATCGTTCTTTTTACTGCTGAATGGTACCCTACTGCAAGATGCATCATGTGTGTCTGTTTATGTATCTTTTACAGGACATCTTGCTTGCTTCCAGTTTGGGATGATGAGGACTAAATGTGCTGTATTATATGCAGGCTTTGTGTGCATGTAGGTTTTCAGTTCAGCTAGCCTGCACCTAGAAGATGGATCTAGAAGACCCCACCTACCACTACTTTCTTTCAAGGAGCATGCTTCCAATATCATGGCCCAGAACTTAATGTCAAATGCAATTCACCGAGGCTGTTTTCCTGTTTTCTAAATGCTTTACAATTTCAAATTCAGGTCTAAGATCCATTTTGAAATAGTTTTCATGAAAATAATATTTTTCATGTCCAGATTATTTTGTCACTTGGAATTACTCTATTTCCTCGTGTCGAAAAGACTACTTTTTTTCTCTATTACATTGTCTTTGCTCTTTTTGGTGAGATTGCATTGACATATTTATGTGAGTCTATTTGTCAGTTCTCTATTCTGAGCTAGCAATCTATTCTTTTGCCAAATTCACACTGTATTGCTTACTATATTTTTATAACAAAACTTCAGGAGATGGGGAGATAGCTCAGTAGAATAAGTGCTTGACTGGTGTCTTGGTTACTCTTCTCTCGTTGCTGGGACAAATACTCGACACTCAAAATGAGGGAAGAAAAGGTTGATTTAGCTCACAGTTACTGGAGGTTTCAGTCCATATTCAGCTGGCTCCCAGGCAGAGAGGCACAGGGCAGAGGGCAACCTTTCATGGTGGCAGCTAAAAGCAAGAGACAGGGAGAGGTCTCAAGCAGCTAACTGCTCTTCCTTCCTTACATTGAAATGCAAATCACCTGCCCCAGGGGAGGTGCAGCACCCACTCCCACAATAATCAATTATGAATTCCAGAAGCCACCCCATGACTACATGAGGCTTTGGGGAGACACCTATACACAAGCCATAACACCTGGCAAGCTTAAGGTCCTGAGTTCAATTCCTGGTACTGCAATAAACAAACAAACAAACAAGCTTCAGTTGAATAGTGTTAGTCTTTCCATTTGATTTCTTTTCAAGGCTGTATTGCATATTCTGGGCCACTGCTTTGCAAACTACAGAGTCATGCTATTGATACAGCAAGAACAGCTTGTTGGAATTTCGTCATTGAATCTGTAGACTGGGTTTGGGAGAACTAACATCTTACTACTTTTGAATCTTGCAATCCATGGATGTGAAATATCTTCCCACTTATTTTAGAATTGCCCAGTTTTCTGCATACAGATCTTGCACTGTTCTGTTAGATCTGTCTACGTCTTTCTTTCCATTGGTGCTATTATAAATGACTTATATTTTCATTTCAAATTCAAATTGTTTGATGTTAGTATAAGAAAGCAATTGATTTTTATAAGGCACAGTAACCTTTTATCTTAGAACCTTAATATAATCCCTTCTTAGTTCTAGGAAATTTTTGTCGATATTTTTTAGGGAGGTTTCCTCTAAGACCTTCCTTATTTAAGGATGCAGTGGAGTACTTCAATTAAGTCATTAAATGAATTGATTGCTAAAGGAGGAATTGTATACAGTATGGACATTACAATATTTAGAACAAAGAAATGCTCAATAACAGCTTCAACTTGATGACTTTCTTTTTATTTGTACAACTTTTACATGCCACACTATAATGTGGAACAGAACATAATGCTACAGTGCTGTACAACCAGAAAAGCTTAAAGTGCTGCATAAACAAAGTGCATGTACAAAGAAAGACACTGTGGCCTTATAAATGAGATGTACAGAACTGTACAGAAAGGTGGATGGCAAGCGTGAGTGGGGGTGGGAAGTCTAAACAGTCGTTAAGCAGGTAGGTCCTTAAACAAAAACTGTCTGAATGGGTACCCAGGTGATACGCAAACAAAAAGACTTTCATTTCTTCCTTCTCAACTTGTGTAGTTTTTAATTCTCTTTATTCTTCTTGTTATACTAGCTAGATCTCCCATAATAATGTTGAATAAACTTATTAAGAACGGGCAGTCTTGATTTTTTTTTTCCTTAAGAAGGAAGCGTCTAGTTTACCACTGTTAAGTATGGTACTACAGACCTTTGAGGAAGTTGTCCCCTATTCTTAGTTTTTTGAGAGAGTACCAGGGATTGAACATAGGACTTTGTACTGAGCCTTGGAGAGTCTCCAAGGACCTTTAAGTAAATCTTGTATTTTGAGTCAGTATCTCCCTAAGCTTCCCAAGAGAGCAAGAACTTGAATGCTACCTACCTCAGTCTACCAGTATGTTGGGATTGTAGATACTTGCCACTATGCAGTTTGCTGAATTTTTGTAGAAGTGTTAGATGTAGTCTAGCACTTTTTCTATGTCTATTAAATGAACATATGACTTTCTTAATGTGATTATGTTAATTTATTGTTAATTAAACTTATCTTTTGTATGTGCGATAAATCTCACTTTGTCATGGTGTATAATTTTAATCCATTATTGGAGTATTTTTGCAAATACTGCATTCAAGATTTTTACACTTATAAGACATATTGGTCTATGGTTTCCTATGTTGGAGTGTCTTCATCTGGTTTTGATTATGAGGATAATCATGACCTCAATGAAAGAATTTGCCCCCAGTTTATGGGAGTGTAGAAAACTGGCATTTCTTCTTTAAATGATTAGTAGAATTTACTAGTAAAGCCATCTGGACTTCAAGCTTTTTTGGGGGAAAGTTATTAATTATTGATTGAATTTCTATTTTTTTTTATGGATTTAGGAAAAGGTCTCCAGGGTCTCACTGCACAGATCAGACTCATAGTGATTCTGCCTGCTTTTCAGCTGCCCAAGTGTGCCACCACACCCAGTCTCAATAACCTCGATCCCTGGGGGCAGGGCAGGCACCACAGGCCGGGGATTGAACTCACGGCCCCTGCACCTACCTAACCAGGCACTTCAATCTGCTGAGCTATCTGGCTGGCCCTGATTCAGTTTTTTAAAACACACACAGGCTTATTCAGATAATCTATTTCAAGTTTTAATGTAGTTTGTCTCTTTCTAGGAGTTGGTCTATTAAGTCTAAGTTATTCAACTTTATGGGCATAGAATTATTTGTAATATTCCTTTATTTTTGTTTTATAACCATGGAATCAGTAATGATGATTCTCTCTCTCTGAGAGAATTTCACCATGCAATTCAAGCTGGAGTGGAACTCACTTTGTCGTCCAGGCTGTCCCTGAACTTGGAGCGATTCTCTGCGTCAGCTGCCCAACTCGTAGAATTGCAGGAGTGCACCATCATGCCCCGTGTGATGGCCCTTTTTAATTTTTTTTCTGATATTAGTATTTGTTCTCTTTCTTTCTCTCTGTCTGTCTAGGGGTTCACTACATTTATTGATCTTTTCAGAAAGCTGCTTTTGGGTTAATTGAATTTTCTTTATTGATTTCCTATTTTTAATTTCACTGACTAATTTGTATTTTTTCTGTTTGTCATAAGTTTAAATATCCTTTTATCTGCTTTTTATGGCAGATTATTAGATCACTGAGTTCAAATTCCATTTCCTAATATAGGCTATTTCCAATAGGCTATACATTCCTATCTAAATATGCTTTCATCGTATCCCTCAGATCCTTACAAGTTTTTTTTTTTTTTTTTTTTTTTTTTTTTTTTTTTTTTTTTTTTTTTTTTTTTTTTTTTTTTTTTTTTTTTTTTTTTTTTTTTTTTTTTTTTTTTTTTTTTTTTTTTTTTTTTTTTTTTTTTTTTTTTTTTTTTTTTTTTTTT
>PVJA010017018.1:0-42266 GCA_004027025.1 Myocastor coypus | reverse complement strand
TAGATACTGTTTTATTTCTTCTTTAATTTCATCTGTGACCCATTGGTTGTTGAGAAGAGTGCTGTTTAGTTTCCATGTAGTCCTGGAATTCCTATGGTTTCTTTCATCATTTATTTCCAATTTGATTGCACTGTGGTCAGATAATATGCATGGGACAATTTCTGTTTTCTTGCATCTACTTAAGCATGATCTATGGACTCATATATGATCTATTTTAGAAAATGTCCCATGTGCAGCTGAGAAGAATGTGTATTTTGAGGTGGTTGGATGGAACACTCTGTATATGTCCACTAAGTCCAACTGTTTCATGGTATTGGTTTCAATATTTCCATATCGAACAAGAGGCAGGGAAGATGAAACAAGGCAGTAGTGTTAGGCCGATATAATTCTAGGTGTTGAGATCCTGTTAGGGAAGGAAATTCAAGGTTTGCTAGGGTTCCTCAGCTGATGAGAGAAGCAAGCTACTCTGACCCTGAACCTGCCGTCTCCCAGAGTGTCTGCTGGCCTCAGGCAACCAGTGCAGAGGAACAGGTGGCCAGGCCTGCTCCAGTGGCCTTTTGGAGTCCACGTTCCTAGGGCGACCTCTACTCTTCTAGGCATCTGTGGAAAAAAAAAAAAAAAAAAAAAAAAGCGACAGAAGATTGTGTGCACAGTATCCTCAGCGGTGCAGATTAAGGTTCTCTGGTCTTTTTTCCTTTTTTGTACGGAACAACAACACATCGTGCTCATGCCTTCTTCTAAACTTAAGGATGCTCTTCTCAAACCTTACCGCCAGGAGCTGTCGCACTAAGGGGAAGGCTTTTCCTTACAAATTGAAAAGACGGTGGGACGGCAAGTGGTGAAAATACTGCTTCTACAGTTTAAAATCAGTAGATACTCTGCCACCTAACCATCTCTAAAAAAATCTATTCAGATACATTTTTTTTTCTCCTACAAAATCCTTGCCTCCATAATTCATTGGGGTCTCTGCAGCATGCCTAAGTCTACAAAGGATTCCCAAGGTTGGTTAAAAGCTCAGCATCCACGAAGTTCAAAGTAAAGTCACAAACACAGGCATGGTAACCTCCCCATCATGGGAATTAGCTTTTGGGCCGGGAAGAATACCGCTTGTCTTACATCACCAAATCCTGTTGCCCAGAGTCTACGTCTCGAATTTAAGTGAAGGGAGGGTGAGCCCCTGAAGTGTCAGCAGTGGGTGTGTTTTATGGAGGGAATTAGTTGGGTAGGGGAGGAAAAAGAATGCCATTTCCTTAAACACATATACTATTTGTATCTATATAAGTAGTACATTTTTAAAGTTAGCACATTTTCTTTAATAGAATCAAATCCCATATATCCTCAAAATATTTAATTCGGAAATAAAATTAGTTAACAACTTTAATAGCAAGACAAAGTACCTTTACTAACTTTTAAGATGAGAATGGTGAAAAGTAGATTGAATTCTAAGTTCCTGAACTAAGCAATTCATTTAAAATTTTATTTTTTTAAACATTTTTTTTTCTTGTTTCAGAATTTTTGTTTGTTTATTTATTTTTATGGCCAGATCAGCCTGCCCCGAGGGCAGGGATGGCACAGCATGTGGTGCCGGGGACCTAACCTTGGTCCCTGCAGCCGCCCAAGCTTTCCTACGCAGGCATTCTAGACCACTGAGCCATCCTGCTGTGCCCAATTAATTCAAAATTGTAAAAATATTAACATAAAAAGAATTTCATTAACTCAGTTTTGTTTTCATTTAGATATTTGAATTTAATGGTACTAAACTTATTTTTAACCCATGTAATTAATATTTCAATCCCACAATAGTGTTTCCATGGGCAGGGCACTATTAGGGATAGTTTAGTTATACTCTTAAAGGATCATTGCATAACTGATGGCTGTGAAATGGCTAAAATTAAGGATAAAAACATATACTTTCTAAAAATTAGAGATAATGTACAATTTATGTGTATAAAAATATGCATCCTGTCATAGCAGTAATAAATTATTTCTACAGGCAAAACATGACAAATGGACCCTCATTCCTTCCAACTCTGATAAAACAGATGGGAATTTTGTTGATGCGCTTAACTCTGACCCAGGGCTAGCCTGGCTTATCTTAACCTGTCTGAAGTTAAACATGAAGGGTCTTTGAGACTTTAGATTCTGCACATACTAATGATTTAATCACATACAGTTTTTCTTCTTCAGCTAATATGACACTTGCTTTTTTTTTTTTTTTAATCAAACCCTTTTTATCCTACAACCTCAACATGTTGTGGAGGAGGTAGCTAGCTAACTGTTGAAGAGTGCGTTACGATTATCTTCGTCATTATTAACACTCATTAGAGCTTTTTTATCTTCAAAGTGCTGTGGATGCATGAACGACCTTGTCCTCACCTCCTGTCTGCCTTGGTGCGCTTTCTCAAGAATGAAGATGAATCTTTAATGCCATATGACCTTTAAATTTTTAAAAAGTGTAGTCACTGATGGTGAGTAGCCTTTTGGGGTCAATCTTATCTGGTGGTAAAGAGATACATGTGCCTTCTGGTTTAGAGTTCAAGAGAAGAGAAATCTGTCCAAGTGGAATTGAAAAACTCTTGCTTAAAATTCACCTCTCCATTCACCTCCACTTCAGGGCTTTGCTTTAAAGTAGTGCAAATATCCTCATGCTGCTCCAGAGTGATGAGGTTACACACAGAGATGAGTGGACTAGCATGCCTTGGTGTAAAATATTCACTGCCAGAAAATCATCTTTAAAAATCTAAATTTGAAAGACTAAGTAAAAAGAAATTAGCCCAACATTCCAGAGCATGTAAAGCAGATTAGTGCCAGAAAATACAACTTGAGAAGACAATGTGTCTTCCAAAACTTGGGCAAAAATTCAGTTTGTAGAAGCATTATCTGGGGTGCATCAGTTTCTCCCTCTAAAAAAAAATTATAAAGGAAAATTAATTATCAATGGCCATGCATCAAAGATTAGATTAAATACATATGTAATCAACTAGCCAGCTGAACATGTACAAGAAGAAAACATGTGCAAATGTAAGAAAACACCGAGGAAGCGTGCCTGAAATAAAGCAACATTTTTGCTTTAAAGAATCATTAGTATAGAGTCCTTTCTGTTAATCAATAAATCAGAATAGCATCCTCATTAACGAAGCAAAAATTCCTCTCAGAAGACAACTGAGCTTTAAAAGAAAAATATGACAAAGAAAAAATTTGCTTTAGAATGTCTTAACATTAATCATAAGTACAGAAATCAAACAAAATGGTACATTGTTTATGGATATGACTGATGATCTTCTTGTATTTGGAAATGTAATTACTAAGACAAGGCCCTCAAGAAAACAAAATTCCTCTGAGTCTGAAGTTTGGGATTTTGCATTGTCTTAGCTCTCCTCCCTAAATTCTGAGAGAATCATTCTGAAGTAATGAAAGAAAGCAGATGGTTTTTTTAAAGAGCAGGATGGATCTTAGCGTTTTCCTTTTTAACTATTTTAATCTACAACAGGTTGATGAGGGATATAAAGCTCTTGCCTTGGGCAAAAAAGAAAAAAAAAATAAAAGCTTAGAAAACAAATATCCGATATTCAAATTGTTTGTAAAACCTTTTAGCAATGATTTAATATTTAACAATGGCAGCCTTAGCTAAAAGTTGACTTTTAATGAAGCAATTGTAGTATTTCAAAGAATGTTCACAATTAGAAGTTTGTGTGTCCTTTGTTTTGTTTCCAGCATTCTTCTTTTTTTTTTTTTTTTTTTTTTTTTTTTTTTTTTTTTTTTTTTTTTTTTTTTTTTTTTTTTTTTCATTTTCCCATTGAGGAGAAAATATTCAGCCATTGTTCAGAACCCTTTGATAAAAACGTATTGAAACTTAATCTGTTCCACATTTGTGATGGTTTTCTCAAAGAAGGTAAAGGTTATTAATTTGGTGAAAGTTGTAAATGTTTCGCACTAGGATTTCTGAGGAATACTTAGTGAGATTTGTTGGATCCATGTGTTCGAAACCCTTCACACTGAGAGACTGATGGACTCCAGTGTTTTCTAAGCCTAATTTCTCTGTCGGGATATAAGCCGTGATACTTTCTCATCTGACTTTAGGTTGGAGGGATCAGAAATAAAAGTAGTTTCATCTCCAATAGGCATTATGAAGCAAAATGGAATGTAATAACCTATATTTGAGGAAAAAAAAAGGGGAACAGAAAATTTTAGTTGGTTGCATGTAACAGATGTTTGGGAAATAGATTATCAGTAGGAAAAAAGTATTACTAGTATATAGCTAGTGCTTGTAATTACTGCACATATGATGTCAAATTGAAAAACTTTACAGAGGTAGATGAATTAACTATGTTGTAGATTCCATCTTGTCCCTGACTCAAGAGTTAAATAAAAGATTCTTGTCTCGATTACAATTCATACACATTTTGTTTTTTTAATATCACTTATGTAGTATTTTACTTATATTAAAAATAGATGTGTTTATAATCAAAATACATATAAAATAATGACATATATAGTTCTTGAGCTACTGATAGGATGGGATAAGCTATTTCCTAGAACCTAATAAGTGAAAAAATATGATTTATTTATTTTTATATAATGATTTACTTTAGACTTATGTTTCATTACAAAGACAGAAAATTTACAAAGCATACAGAAGACAATGACTAATATGTCTATCTTAAGAGCTTGTCTTCTATGTCCTTACACCGTGTAAAAAAAGACTACCAGAACTTTCCACTAAATTCCCTGAAGTAACTCTGTTCTTCCAATAGAAGCGCTGGGGGGGTGGGTGGCACATAATCTCCAACCCTAATAGGAGACATTTCTAGGGTAATACAGTCTGAGAAAATATATATATAAATACAATAATAACTACTACCAGGCCCAAAAGTAACACAAACCAAGTTAAAAATCCTATATATATATATGATCTCCTTCATCCTCAAATTCATTCTAAGTGATGTAGTTATAATTATCTTCACAGGCCTGGCAAGGTAGCTCGGTGTTATGGTTTGTGTCTAGCTGTCCCCCGAATCCTCATGTAATCATGGGGAGGGGACTTCTAGAGTTTGAGGTTAACTCATGATCCACTGGGATTATGGGTGTTACAAGGCTGGGATTACTGGTCTGAGTACCGTTGGCATTATGGGTGTGTGTGCTATAGCCAGCCTAGGGCGGATAGCCTGCATGTAATGTAAGAGTGAGGCAGACTTCCTCTCTGTAGCCATTGCTGCTGTTCCACCTTAATGAACTGGATGCACTTGGCCTGTGCCACTCAACCTTGGAGCCAGCCAAGCACGGACTGAAACCAACCTCCAGTAACTGTGAGCTTCATAAACCTGTATTTCTTCATTTTCAGGGTCAAGCATTTGTCCCAGCAATGAGAGAACAGTAACTGAGACACTCAACAAATTAAAGCGGGGGATCACAGTTCAATCCCTGGCATGCTCTGCCAGCCCCAACCCCGGGGCGCGTTGAGAGAGTTGACTGAGACTAGGCATGGTGGCACACGCCTGTAATCCCAGTGCTTGGCAGGCTGAAAAAAGGAAAATCACTTTGAGCTTGATCTATGTAGTGAAACTTTGTAGACCCTGTACTAATATTGCTGCTGTGGATAGAGTCCCAGGTCCCAGGAGGACAGTGTTGATACTCTTGATTTCATCATATTCCTCAGTTCTATAAAACCAGAGGCCCCACTGCTTTCATCTGTATGAGCTGTCAATCACAATCTGATCCAACTTCTCTCCAAAGATGTCTCCTTTCCTGTACTTTCCTCATTTCCATGTCAAGCATTTCTCTGACGTTAGCTTTATGCCAACAAATTACCTTTTAGCACATTGATATCCTTATGAAACAAAACAATTTCTAGTTCAAATCAGATATCGTATGTGGAAATTAATTTGTGTTAATTGCTATTAAAAAAACTCCATTAACAACAACAACAAAAACTTCTGCTATTGCGGCAAACGTGTTTAAGAAAGTGTGCTTTAGCAAGAGATCCTAACTGACTTATTCTTTAATGCATTCAACTACGGTGCTGGGCTTTACTTTTTTTCCTTATTCTCACTTTCTTCCCTCTGCTCCTCCACTATTGATTTATTGTATTTAATCTCTATTAAAAAATAGTCACTTTCAAAATTCACAATAACATAGAATTATATTATACTAACCTGTAAAGTAGTTAACTGAAAGAATCACTTAGAAAATAAGTGATATTAATACTATTTATTGAAAAAATACTTAACATACTAATGGAAAAACAGGTGCACACATCTGTATATAAACAGAGGTAATGACAATCTGATTGTCATTAGATTAGAAAATCTAATTAAAAAGGAATGAAAGTAAAATAGATTCCAAAAGATTATTATTCTATCTTTCCTAACAGCTTCTTAATTTTGGGTTGTATTTCAAGTAAAGTCCACTGAATCTTAATTCCAACTGCTAAGTTAATCCCAGGTCATTAGACTGTTGTGGTTATGTTTCCACTATTCTGTGGATAATTTTCTTTAGCAATTTTCAATTTCGCATCATGCCCTTAATATAGTTTGCGGATGGACTTAACATCTGTTAAATTGTAAATATTTGGGGCGCTGGCTTCCCCTTTCACTTGTTAGGCTAGTGTTAGGTATGTATAAGTGTCTAATAAAATGCTTTTAATAATGACTAAAGATCATCAAGAAAATCTTAGAACATTTGAATCACTTGGCATCCTTTTATAAAACTGCAGATATTTTAAAGATTTAAAACAATGTAATCAAAAGAAAAATGAAAAAAAAAAAACCCTCAAACTGAACATTTAAAAATTTCCAAATTAGTACTTTTGAAGCATTCTAATTTTATACATAGTCAGCTATTTCAACCCCCCTCTTCCTACTTTAAAAAAAAAAAAAAAAAACTTAATTATCTCTTTCCATGGTTCAAATATAGAGGCACACACTTGTAAGCCAACTTCAGATAGGAGCCACTTCAGCAGGACTGGTTGGCCACTGGAACTTGCACTATTTAGGTCTTAAGATTCCTAAAACAATATCTGCCCATCGTCCACCTTGTCTCCAATATGGACTGCGCATTTGATGTATTTAGGAAGCGTTACTGATTCTAAAATTCCTGGCTCTTAGAATTTTTCTTCCCAAGATCCTTCGCATTTTTTTGTTTGTTTCAAAGGGCTTCAATATGGGGCTCCATAAAGACGGATTAATGTAGTTTAACAAAGTGAAAAACTAATTGAATCATTAACTCCCTATTTAGATTCAAAGATCTTCATTCCAAGCTGCATTCACTATTTACACTTCTGCTTTGCTCCTCTTTCTTCTCCCTTATTGCGAACACGACTTAGTCTTAGGCCTAACCCTGAGAAGGTCATGTGAAAATGCACATCAGGCAGTAGGCGGAATCAGAGAGGCTGGAGTAATTACTCAGAAGGGGGTGTTTTCTAGACATCTGAAATGTCGCATTTCCTTGCTTCTTTGATTACCTTATAATCCTGTTTGTTACCATAAACTGACACCAACAGTATTTGATACCACTTTGTGGAAATATTAGTGTTTGGGAATTAGAAGTCACTTTATACACCTCATGGAATCATCCTCTTCTGATTTAAACAACATGAGTGAAAAGTTACAGTTGCTTTTCTCTGAAGTTCTGCATTTGGTGTTTTCTTCAGAGAAAAGAAACATGATTATAGATTTGCTATCATTTTTAAAAAACTGCAGAATAACTTAGATATCAGGGTACACTATGCACAAGTAATAATTTCATGTACAGATCAGGTAAACATACCTATGAATGTCCAGGAAAGTGCTTGTAGGAAACTATTTAAAGAGCCCATCAATAGCAAATCTTTATCTGCAGTTATTTTATGTACCTACCGCCTTCAAATTTTATAAACCCTTTGTGGAATGTTAATTTAAATACTAAACCAATGATGGGAATGTCCATAGTATAAAATTTCTAGTTTAATTTCTTTTAGGTTGGCTGAATTCTTTTAGACCCAATGGTTTTTATTGATGACAGACTACAGGGAAGTAATACTCTGGTGAGTAAGAAAATACTTCATGGTCTTTTACCCAGCAACAGTTCACTTGGATCAATGATAGACTGAAGTCACTTTTACTCATCTTCTTTTTCACTCATCTTCATACTGTAAAGCAAACATTATAAGAAATCACTGAGATTTGTTTTAAGCCCCCAAATGGAAATGGTTAGTTCTGAATTTGGAGTTAAAACAGGACTCACTCTAAGTAACTTTTAAGCACTTTAAAAAACTGACTGCTTTCATAAATAGGATCATGAGAGATAAAAACTGTGTTCTGACTACACGCAGTCCTACGCGTAGAAGCACCCACACAGTTCCTGGCATGCAACAGGTTTTCATTTAGTGATAATGATAGTTATTAGCAGAAATGAAAGGAGACAAAGTCCTTTAGAAATCTCAAACCCTTTTCCCACAGCTTTTTTCTTCCTGCAAACCTCAGGCACTTTATCCCCCACAACTCAACCTCTTTACATTTACCACACACAAAGTACATTTCCCAAAGAAGGAGAGGTGACCAGTCAGAGAGACCTGTCACAGAGGTATTTTCTGGAGAAGGCCCTGGTTTTCCATTATTAGCATGTCAGCTACATGTAGCCCCAAATTCTTTTTTAAAATGAATTCTCGAGGCAATATTTATTGCTGAAGATCACCAGCAAACATGTGATTAAAAATTTAGGAAATTTTCTGTTTGATGACACGTGGCTCCAAATCATTCTAGTACTTTGTGAGGCAATTAGCAGCAAAGAAAGTGTGTGTGTGTGTGTGTGTGTGTGTGTGTGTGTGTGTGTAGGAAAGGAGAAATGTTCTAGATTACAATGGGTATGATTCTCTTCTTGATGTATCTCAAGTCTAAGGAAAAGAGAAAATAGAGGCAAGAGTAAGTTTAAAAATAGGAATAGGGGCTGGCCTGATAGCTCAGCACACTAAAGCACCTGCTTGGGAAGAGGGCAGTGGCTGGGGTTTCGATCCCTGACATGTTGGCCCAGCCTGGCCCACACATGGTGATTAAGACTCGGCAAGGTGGTGCATGCGCCTGTAATCCCAGCACTTTGGGAGGCTGAAAACAGGAGAATCACTATGAGTCCAATTTATGAAGTGAGATCCTGTAGATGCTGTAGACCCTATAGACCCTGTCCTAAATGCATAAAAAGAAAAAGGAAGGAAAGATGGAAGGAAGGAAGGAAGGAAGGAGGGAGGGAGGGAGGGAGGGAGGGAGGAGGGAAGGAAGGAGGGAAGGAAGGAGGGAAGGAAGGAAGGAAGGAAGGAAGGAAGGAAGGAAGGAAGGAAGGAAAGAAGGAAGGAAAGAAGGAAGGAAGGCAAGCAGGCAGGCAGGCAGGCAGACAGACAGATAGACAGACAGATAGACAGACAGACAGATTGGTATAAAACTTAATAATAAAACATGGGCTTCCTATAGATTTAAAAAAAACAACAACAACAACAACAATTTTCTCCAAGCTCTCTCATAATTCAGGGTCTTTCACTAAACAGAAACCAACTTTGACATCACAGCAAAACCTCAGAGCAGCGTTTCGCTTCTGCAACACAAACTCAAGCTACTCCAAGCCCAAAGTTGGTGATGAAGTCCACGCCGGAGGTCAGCTCAGGAAGGGGCCCTGAGAAAGGGCCCAGGGTTAGGAGTAATGCCTTATGAGTTTCTTCTCTGCCCCCCAGCTTATTCTTGCCAAGGGTGGGTGTCTGACGCACAAGCCTCACAGTGATGCCACTGGCTCTTGGTGCTTTTTCTGGCTTGGCTTCCTGTCCCAGAGAAAAGGAGAGTGAGATTTGGATTTACTTCTTTCTCGCCCTTCCTGCTGAAGCAGATGTCCTAACACGCTTTTTCCAAGGATTCAAAGCCCTTAATATTACTAATAACTCCGCACACTTGTTTGCATTTCCCATGTTACATATAAACGTCAGAAGCAATGACTTGCATCCGCCTTTAATCTAGTGGCAGCTTTATTATCATTGGTTGGCTGAACTTCAAGAAAAGTTATGACAGTGGCGAAGTTCTGCACACTGCAGCACATATTTCGGTAATTAGGTAAAAGAGGAAGAGCTACATTTAGAATGCATAGCTGAAATTATTTGCTAAACACTTAAGATGCTGAGGTATATCACACTCCTCCCAGGACAGCTTTGGAAGCCTGATTTATGAAACCCTTCTTTTACCAATTTACCATTTATGTTTCCCTCCTGTTAGGCTGTTGCAGCAACACTTCTGACTTGATAATGGATGTTCTGTTTTTTTTTTTTTTTTTTTTTTTTTTTTTTTTTTTTTGTCTTTTTGAGACAGGGTCTCGCTATGCAGTTGAGGCTGGCCTTGAGCTCACTTTTGTAGCCCAGGCTGGTCTCGAACTTGTACCAGTCCTCCTGCCTCAGCCTCCAGAGTGCTGGGATTACAGGCGTGAGCCACCACGCCCGGCGATAATGGATGTTCTGATCATGGAAATACTACACTGGCACTGCAAGGGGTGGGGCATACGGATGACCTGTGAGGCTATGTGTTCCATATTTTTCTGTTTTGGCTTTCTCAGATGTATGGATCTCTTGTACAAATTTTTAATACTGAACACTGAAGATGAATTTTTTTTTTTAGGGTTGTGGAACCAAGCCAAGATGTTTTAACCATGGAAAAAATAGTATAAACTGCTTGAAACAGAGTTTAAATCTCACGTAAGAAATTATTCGTTTTTTGCCACAAGATGAGGTGAGTACAGGGAGCCAGGGATCGAACCCGGACCAATGTGCTCTGCCTAAGCAAGTGCTTTAGGTGCTCAGTGGAGCTATCTGACCTTCATTTTTTTTAAAGCATTGTTAGTAGTAAAATTCCTACAAACACGTTCTTACTAACAGTCATTAGTAATGAAGTTGTTTTTCTTTTGAATAGGGTTGAAGTTTTTTTGTTTTGTTCTGTTTTTTTAATGTATCTGGCTAAAAAAATCATATACTTTTTTTTCGTCTTTTTTTTTTGTTTTTTGTTTTTTTTTTGTCTTTTTGAGACAGGGTCTCGCTATGCAGTTGAGGCTGGCCTTGAGCTCACTTTGTAGCCCAGGCTGGTCTCGAACTCACATCGATCCTCCTGCATCTGCCTCCCGAGTGCTGGGATTGCAGGCGTGCGCCACCAAGCCCAGCAAAAATCATACACTTTAAAAATTACTTGAAATACTTTACACAGTATAATAGTGGGTTTTAGTGTCAAACTCCTTCATTCAGAATACTTTGTGGCCAAAATCAAGGACAATATCAAAGGGATGAAAATCTATGGTTGAAATGTTCCAGATCTTGGAAGTGTGAGATGTACTTGGATAATCCACTTTAAAAACTGAAGCGGGCCTGCTCAGATTTGTAATTCATGATTTTTAAAAATTATCTGCTAAAAACTTTTGCTTTTATTTTGAATTGAAATGCATACCATTTTGTTATACTCTCACATTGTTCTGGAAAGTTAATAAGGCATTCATGAAAATAAGTCTTCAAATTTTCACAGGGAAAAGTATGTCTACCTGGAGAAGAAATGATTGATTATTTCTTTGTACTCGCTCTGTAGTTCAGGTTGGCCTCGAGTTTGTGGGGATCCTGCTGTCTCAGCCTTCCAGGTGCTGAGATTACAAGCATGCCCACCATGTCCAGCCTGCAAGCATTCCCTTGTGCTAAAGCGCTCTTTGCCTCTTAGCATTAGGAGCACAAACAATGCGATCTCTTTCAGCTCTTTTCTCTTGCCTACCCTTTCCCCTCCCCTCTCATATTGACTATATCTTGAGCTTTAATGTGCAGTAAGTTTGGGCCCATTTAAAATATATGAATGATGAAGCAAAATAAACCTAATTATCAATCAACTAATATATTAAACCAGAAAATTAATAGGAAATATGTGATTCTTATAAAAAAGCATGTCATATTCCAATACAATTATGAAGATTCAGCTGTGAATTGACTCTAAGCAGGATGCAAAGAGATTGCTATGTGAATGGACTCTTGATGTTTCGAACCAAAGGCAAATCCACATATTTGTGGAAAATATAAGTATCTTTGCTGATAGAATGGGAAATGAATTTGTTTCAAGAGTACTTATAAGGATAAAATCCTTCAGATTATCTTATATCAATATCAGTACTGCTTCTTTTAGCTGTATTTTTCTTAAATATTGGGAAATAGTGAATTCTAGTTTAGGCTTCCATCAAAAACCTAGGCTACAGTGAGTTGACATTGCTATATAATAAAGATGCTGTGATTTAACACAAATATTCCACAAGTTTTGATTGTATATTTGCTTCAACTTAAGTTGATTTCTTCTGGAAAATCTTTTTCTCATAGTCAACTTTACCAATGATGGGATTAAAAATAAATAAAAAGACAGAATAAGCCTGTATATGACGTGAAGATCAGCAGTTTTAGAACCATGTAAGCTTACTTCAAATAGTAAATAGCAAATATTTGAATGCAACTTTAATAATATTTTTGAGAAAATTCAACTTATTAATATATACAGAAAAAAACCTTAATTTCATTTTCTACTTTCTAAAACAAGTTTAAGACATTTCTGCTTACCACACTTTGTTTAAGTGACCTTTGGTTAGCTCTTTTATTTTGAATTATTTGGCTTTCAAAGTAAAGATTAATACAATGCAAATGGAATAAATATTGATTATAAATTTATATCAAAAGCAAATATAATGCAAGCTTATCACAGATAAGTATTTGATTTCTCTGAAATCCATTTACCTCTAAAGCTTAATCTGGTGTTTGTTTTATTATTAAACTCATTAGCTACCCAATATGTTTTAAATTAGAAAGCAGAACTAATATGAAAACAATCCTTATAAGTTAAAGGGTCCTGAAATATTATACAAGTAAGTATGGTCAGTAATTTTAATGCTCAAATATAACCTTGAGAAGCATGTATGCATTAAGTTTCATCTCTTAATCTTTTATTTATTTTATTTTTTAAAGTTTATTCATTAATTAATGTCTTTATTTATTTATTTATTGCAGTACCAGGGATGGAACTCTGAACCCTGTGCTTGTCAGGCAGGCATTTATTCTACTGAGCTATCTCCCTGACCCTATTAATTTCTTTTATATTATGGCCAGCTCGGCTTGCCCTGGGGGTGGGCCTGGCATAGCACATAGTGCCAGGCATCAAACTGCAGTCCATGTGGTTGCCTAAGCTTGACTAAGCAGGTGCTTTAGACTGCTGAGTCATCTCGCTGGCCCCTCTTGAGTCTTTTAGAAAGAGAAATTAGGGGCAATGATCTAAGAAAAAAGTCAGCTAATACAAATGCATGAATTTGGGCAAGAAAACAGAAGCAAAATATAGCCATATCTGATGAGGCTCTCACTCCTCCCATGGAGCATGTAAATGCTGAAACATCACCTTCTTCTTCTTCTTCTTCTTCTTCTTCTTCTTCTTCTTCTTCTTCTTCTTCTTCTTCTTCTTCTTCTTCTTCTTCTTCTTCTTCTTCTTCTTCTTCTTCTTTGTCTTTTTTGAGACAGGGTCTCACTATGCAGTTCAGGCTGGCCTTGAGCTCACTTTTGTAGCCCAGGCTGGTCTCAAACTCACACCGGTCCTCCTGCCTCAGCCTCCTGAGTGCTGGGATTACAGGTGTGTGCCACCACGCTCAGCTGGAACATCACTTCTACTTCAGAACCAAGAACTTTGCGTCCAGAGTGCCATAATCCATTTCACAAAAGACACTATTTATGTGCAGGGATAGTATTGCTTTCTAAAAGGACACTGTACTCTTATCATTGGGATGCACATATTCTTTTCTTTTCTTTTCTTTTCTTTTCAATACACACTTCCACAATTAAAAACCATCAAAAATCAACTTCTTCACTACATTCATTCCACTAAGGAATCACTACCCCCGCCATAGAGAGCCTCGTAATGCATCTATGAAACCACATCCCATTTTCTGTTTGCCTTTTTCTGTAGTGTGTACTGGAAAGACAGCTGCCAAATCTAGTACTACTGGAGGAAAATCATATATAACAAAAATAGTTGAGCATCATATAAACTAATGCTCATTTATATTGTGTCCTTCAGCTGCTAAATGCATAAGGAAGATAAAGAAAAGTGGAAAGGTAAAGACCCAACGAATTTTCCATTCAGTAGGAAGATAATCTTTCAAGCATAGGAAGCAAGTGAAGTGAAGGGTTGGTGTAGCTAGCCTTATAAAGCTAGCATTATTTTTTACAATCGCCTAGTTTCTGACTCAATAGCCTAGTTCAGGATATTGAGTTTATCTACTTTATGGGGCCAACCTCAACTTAAGCACTAGTGCTTTGAATCATTGTGATTATCAAAGTGAGATCATATCTTTGATACTCTAAAATTATTTCTTTTGGATGATTCTTGGAAAATGCCTTAAATAATATTCATGGCACAAAAGTAAGCCATACATTGGTACAGAGGAACACATAGGTGATAGCTTAGCCTTTAACACTAAAATAGCCAAGGAAAGTGAAAAGGTAGAGATTTTTTTTTTCACTATGAGATAAGGGAAGAAAGCTAGCAAGCAAGAAAAAAAGAAAGAAAGAAAGAAAGAAAGAAAGAAAGAAAGAAAGAAAGAAAGAAAGAAAGAAAGAAAGAAAGAGCCTGGATAATTGTGTAGCTGATTTCCACTGATCTATTTGTGAGGAACAGTTACTGCTTTATTTATTCCTTTTTTCCTCTCTTTTCTTTCTCCTCTTTTCTTTTGAATGTATCTTGTGCAGGGTCTCACTAGGCAGCTCAGACTTGTAGTGATCCTCCTGTTCCAGCCTCCCCAGTGCTGATATTACAGGGGGGCTCTACCTTGTCCAATCTTGGTGGTGGCTCTGCATGCCCTGGGGCAGTGCTGGCATGGTGTGTGGTGCCAGGGTAACCCTGATCCCTGCGCTTGCCTAAGCAGGTCTTTAGTTGAACGGACTGTCTTGCAGTCGCTCTTTCATTTATTTATGTGTTGATCAACTTAAACACTTGTATTTGGTAACTGAACAGCAAGTGTAAAGACAACAATATGCAATGTAACAACCATTGTTGAATTCCTATCACTCAGTGTAGTAGAATTATGTGTCATTTCTAGTGTTTCTTTTACTATTTTCCTATTCTCTTTAAAAAGTAAACGAAAATTTTAAAAAGTTGTGAAAGAAATAAAATAAGGGCCATCGAGGTAGCTCAGCTGACTGAGCGCCTGAGTAGGCAAGCACAGGGACAGGATTTTGATCCGCGTTGCCACCCCAGACCCATTCTCAGGGCCTATTGATCCAGCCACAGAGTCTGGGTGTGGTGGCACATGCCTATAAACCTAGAGATGGGGCCTGAACTATTGTTGTTTTGTTCTTTGTAGAGATGTGGCAAATGATTCCAGGTCAAGAGTGGTCCCCAAATATGTTGAAAAATTTTTTTCTAAGTAAACAAATAGTATATGCCTGGAATGAAACATCAATACATGACACTGAAAGCAATTCTATAATGAATATCAACTTGTTCTGTGATTACACTTGAAGAATATTTCAAATGTTCTCTTTCCCTCCACTTCTAATAATAGTATAATAAAAAACCTGTTGACATATAATTTTATGATATGCATACTTCCAGAAGGTAGATTTCTAAAGATTGAATCACTGGGTGAAATGTATTCATTTATTCATATAGAGCATTGCATATGATTATCTATCAATCTGCTCACCCTTCTAAATTTCATTGTACTACATCATTTTTAGAGTTAAATAAAATTTAGGGACAAAAACGCATTCCAGTAGTTCTCAAGTTCCTCACTTTTGTGATTGTGTCGTACTACACATCTCAATAGCAAAATACTGCAACCACTGCTTTGCTACAGTGAACCCACGACCACAGTTCAAGTTCTTCATTGTCATTTTGTTTAAAAACAAGCTGACCTCAACCTTTCTTAGTACTCAATCATTTCTTCCCGCTTGCAGAGGAGGCAAAATGAAGTACTTGCTGATGATAAATAGGACTGTTTCTTTTTCCATCTCTTCACTTTAAAAATCAGCACTCAGAATTGACAGTGGACTCTTAGGCAGTAGCCATTTTTTTTTTTTTCTGAAGAGACAGGTGGTAACATTAACGGCAAGTTGCAGAACTGGCTGTGTTTCTAAAACAGTTCTTTTTTGATAAAACAGATATAAAGGGAGTTAGACTGGAGCCCAGGAGACCTCTTTATTAGCTTATTCCTTTGGTAGTAGAGCTCACACTTGAAATTAGCAGGCGCATGATTACAGTTGACATTCACCAAGATATGGCCTACTGGCAAAGAGGTTTCCACCAGCGCATCTCTCCTTTCTGTCCAGAAGCAGCCATTCTGGCAGCCATCCACACACGAGCTTGGTGACTTTTTCCATGCATCCTTTGGAAAAAAACATTATGGTCATCTGGCAGGCCAGTATCTTTCACATGCACAATAATTCTCATGTAATTGAGACACTAAAAAAAAAGATCTTCATTAGAAAGTGAGTGTATGCAGCAGCATCCCTGGGGAGATGAGACTTCTGAGAAAGACAGGAAATATCACTGTGTGAAAAACCGAGGTGATGTGATTGTCTAAAGTGCTCATTACTGAGGCTGAGGTGACTTAGGATACAGTACAGTGAAATCCAATGCCAAGGCATTTGGAACAGTCAGAAAGAAAAAGAATAATCTCTCTTAACACTGCAGTCCACTCAGTGGTTATCTGTGCTGCGGATACATCTTAGTGAAATTGGGGCTAAAATTAAATCTGTCTGATATCAGAACAACTCAGAGTATGAAGGCAGAATAATTCACTACTCTAATGCTCTGTTGAGCGTAGAAGAAAAGGGAATGTTGGCCCCAACATTTTTAATATTGACTTACCTGTCAAAGAAACCTGAGTTGTAGAAGAAAGTTTGCAGTTATCGTCTCAATACTCATGGAACTGACAGAAGTAGTCTTCATTTCTCAACATTTGCAATTCAAAACTTTCTTAAAATAACAAATATAAGCTATAGTGAGTCAACTAATGTGTATTATGGATTTACAGGTGATTTGAATTCCTTGTGACATCTTTATGAAATGAATAACAAAAAATACTTGAAGCCACACTTTTAACAGATTGCCCTAAGACCAGCAGGTAGTAGGGTAGCCGATTATATTTCAGAGTTTGAAATCATTTGATACTAAAGTGCTAGCTTCAAATTTTATTTGCTATAGAACTTTACGCGAATACATTTCCTGTGCATTGAATGTGGTTGAGAATAACTATAGATCCTTTGCCAGCAGTAATAGAGCTATAAGATTCAGCGAATGTTAAAACTTAGAACAAGCTATAGTGCATAACACTTACCCAAAAATTATTTGTAAATACTGTTGAACAATTTATCTTCACCATGTCTAGTCTCTTTCTTATCTTCTGTTCTTCTTTAATGCTGTATGTCAGTGTTTTATACTGGTCAATGGGAAATAGTGGGATTTTTGTTCTTGTTCTGGGTTCTTTCTTGAGACAGGATCTTGCTATATAGTTCATGCTGGCTTTGAGTTCACTTTTGTAGCCCAGGCAGGTCTCAAATTCACACTGATCCTCCTGTCTCAGACTTCTAAGCGCTGGGATTACAGGTATGCACCACAAGGCTCAGTGAAAAATATTGATATTACCCAAATTATGATAGAAAATTTGAAAACAAATGGAAACAGGTGTGTGAGTTGAACTACAGAAATCCAATAAGAAAAATTACAGGAGTCCTGGAGGGGAGAAGAAAGACCACAGGCAGTAAGTATATGTGAATGGATGGTGGCTGAAAACTTAAAAAAAAAAAAAAACTGTGAATAGCTTTCAGCTGTCAGCATCAAGAAGCCTTATTAACCTGGCCAGGCTAAACATAACGAAACCATATTAGGTACACTAAAAAGAGACAAAACAAAACAAAACCTCCTGAAACACAATAAGTAGAGAATTTTGAATGCCCGAGGTTACAAGGTTGGGCAGTAGACACAAGCAGACTACTCACGAGAAGAAGAAACACCGCAGCTTGGCAGAATGAGGAACTGGAGGACATCAGCCTTGCGAAGAGCACTGCAATCCTTGGAACTTCACACCCTGCCTGAGGAAGGCTGTTGCAGACTAACGGTTTGCCACACGCAGTCTCACATGAATCCAACAGGGAAAAGTCAGTTAGCCAGAGTGAATTACCGCTACCACACGGGGTCGCAAGGCTGTTTTCTAAGAGGAGGACAATATTTACCAGATGAAAACAGACAGCATTTATCATAAATATAAATGTAGAAAGATAGTTCAATTTTAAATCTTTCATTTATTTGTTTATTTGGTGCTGGGTCTCCTTACACAGCTCCAACTCATAGGGATCCTCCTGTCTCAGCCTCCTAGTGCTAGGATTACAGGCCTGTGACACCATGCCCAGTTTGAGAGGCTGAGTAGCTGCATGGCTGAGTCAGCCTGTAGAGAGGTCAGCATGCCATACCAGGAATCAAAGTCCTTCCTTTGTGCTTGTCAGGCAGGCACTTAGACCTCTGAGCCATCTCCTTGGCCTCCATAGTTCAATTTTAAATCTAATTGCTAACATTGCCCATAATTTTAGTTATGTTACCAGGGATTAATGCTGGAAAATTCCCGTGACAGTCACAAAAGTAGAACAGCTATTGGACTGGTCATTCTATCTTCTTAGTCCCCCAAAAATAGGGAGCCCAACCTTATAAACAATGGCAGACCTAAATCCTAAATGAACTAAAAAGTTTCTTTTGTTTATAGTATTTTGTTTTTAACATTCACCCTGTACTTCTCTTTAATCACCAAAGCTAAAGGAGAAAAATTCTGTCTAACTCCTGCAAGGAATAAACAAATCTAGACTGAAAATTAGAGCACAAATGTTTTTTCTACCAAATGAAACTGTAAAACTTAAAAGGACAATTCCAAAATAGAAAAAAAAATGGTTGTACATACCCATGTATGTTTATATCATATACATATTTTTATGTCTGTGCATCTATATGCATATAGACTTGTCAATCTACACAACTATGTCTACATATGTGTTTTACTGTACCT
Organism: Myocastor coypus; assembly: GCA_004027025.1. Taxonomy (NCBI): domain Eukaryota; kingdom Metazoa; phylum Chordata; class Mammalia; order Rodentia; family Myocastoridae; genus Myocastor; species Myocastor coypus. Next base: position 23,219 of record PVJA010017018.1, on the reverse strand, counting down.
TTACACTGTTCCATCACTGCTCAATATGTTTGAAATCTGCACCTTATGGTCCACTGTAGGGTGAATTAGTTATTAGAAAGCTAATTCTTTAAGATAGTAGTTCAGGACCTCCATTCATTCGTCTCTTTGCTCTGCAGATATCTATTAGACATTCGCTGCATTACCAGCAGAATTTTCCTGAAAGGAGAGAAATAACAGACTGATACCAGGTAAGGAAGATGCCTAGGGAAGAGGTGAGAAGCCCATGAACTAAGAAGATGACAATAAGGAGGCAAAGTGACAGGCAGCAAAAGTTAAAAAAAAAAAAAAAGGGAAATTGGAGGTGAGAGTTTCAAGTCAGATTCCAGAAGAGGCCCAAGGTTCCAAGGCAGTGCCAGGACTGATGTTTCCAAGAACAAGCAGGTTCTTCTGCCTGTATTACTGGAACCAGACAGATCATAGTGAAGAAATATTCAAGAAAGAATTGGGAATAGATTTGTAAGCAACTTGTGAGAACACTTAAAAATCATTATTTTTACCATAGATGAGGTGGCATGTCTGCAGAGACTCTCAAGAGGAGTGGAGTGATCAATGTTGGCTTTTAAAGGAATATTAAGACCACTGTGTAAAGCTTATAGGTGGAGAACAGTCAAGAAGTGAGCAGACCAGTTAAGAGACTCCTTAGCACTAGAGAAATAGCTTAGCGGCATCAGAGCCTGCCTAACAAGCACAAGGTCCCAAGTTCGATGCCAAGTACCAGATCCTTACTTCATTTATACACGTAAAGGCTAAAAGCTAAATTACATCAAGCTACTAATTTTTTTTCAAAATTTATTTAGAAAGGTTGTATTATAGAAGTAGACACTATTTTTAAAAAAAATGAATTTAGTACAGGATCTACAGGCTCTCACTACATAGACTGGACTCATAGTGATCCTCCTGTTTTCAGCCTCCCAAGCACTGGGATTACCGGTGCATGCCATCAGGCTCAGTCGCAATCGTAGTCTCAGCACACCCCAGGGGCCAGCACAGCAGGCCAGGTGCTTGAACCCTAGCCCCTGTGTCTACCTAAACAGGCATTTTAGTCTGCTGAACTATCTGGCTGACCCTTATTTTTAAAATAAAATTATGTAACTTCTCCTAATGCTTGTTTAGCCAACATTCAACTATCCATATAAAAGGCAAACAAACTACTAATGATAAAATGCTTTCCCTCAAAAAGTTTGTAATATGCAGTGAACTCTATTAGCTTTATTTTATAATCAGAATAATTTTTATAGAAATTCTACATTATGCACAATTTGTGTTTGCATTATATTCCCAGAAACAACTGCTCTTTTCTTTTCTTCCTTTTTTTTTTTTTTTTTTTTTTTTTTTTTTTTTTTTTTTTTTTTTTGTCCAGCAAACCTAAGTCCAAAATTTGGTGGTGACTGTAGAAAGAAAACCATACTGAGAGTTCCCTGAATGCATAGATTCTACAATTTTTCTCAAACACCTAGGAGTTTTTAAGAGTCTTGAAAATATTCCAAAACAGAGTTAAGAACATGATAGAAGTTTTCTGTACATTGGGCTACTACTTTCTATCTCCAATGTTGTCCAGTTTGTGGCTTTTCTTAATTTATTATATTAGTCGGAGGATGATTTACCTTCTACCTACAATCAGTGAACACAGACTTGAAATATTATTTAACTGTGTATTTAATATTTTATAACTGTATCAGTGGTGGGGCTGGGGAGATAGCTCAGTTGAATAAATGCTTGCCTGGCAAGCAAAAGGGCCTGAGTTCAGTCCCTGGTTCCAGAAAAAAAAATGTATCAGCTGTTTCAGGTTTGGTCAAAAATGATGTAAATTTCATTGCATACTCTTCCCAAATTCTCTAAAGTTATTTCTTTCTGTCTATAATAAATTCAGTCTATATTAACCAACTATGTTAGAACCAAATATATAAAGAAAGTCTTCCTTAAAAATGTCATCTCATCTTCTTCTAGTACAAAAACAATGTTAGCTTTTAGTTTAAAAAAAGTAACAATTTTCCTCACCCTTGAAAGAATTGTTACCAGAAGACAAAAAAAAAAATTACAATGCATACTTTTAATAATATTTCACAGAGACAGTGTGACTCAGGAGGCTAAGTGCTTCCCAGGATTTCTTGCAGGGTTCAGAGTATAGATGATTCCCATCAGCTGTACTGAAGGTCCATAACACGAACATCCAAGCATCCTTAGACTCTGAAGAACAAAAGCTAAAACATATCTTTATTTTAACTTTGTAGGATTTAAAGATATCAGCATTCTTTTCTAATTTATTGTATTTAAATCTTGGGCTACTTGTCTAGGGATTAAAATGCCAGAAAGAAAATGAGAAGAGACCTTAGGATAGATTGAGCTTTAGTCTAAACAAGGAGCAAGGCCTGAGCATTATCCTCATGGGAATGAAGATTCCTTGGATAATGCCAGCAGACTGCGTAGGGGGAAAAGCTTTACACCCAGTCCCCCATTGTTCAGTTTTTGTTAGGAACAAATTAAGTAGGGACTTGCTTTTGAGGCGCCTCGGTGAGGCCTGGACAAAGAAATGCCACGGGTTCCCAGCGCAGCGTTTGATGTCTTCACTTCCAGAATTTTGCTGACAGAGAGAAGCAGTCCAGCGAAGTTGGCCCGCACGGGGAGGAGGAAAAGGCTGAACCTGCTTGCTTGCCTCGTCCTGAGCGGTCGAGCATTTCGGCAATGGTAATGTGCTTTTCTTCTCATGGCGAGCCAACAGAGCTGCGATGACGTCACATATTCTGCGAGGAAGGGTAAAAGAAAAATAAAACGCCGGAGAAACTGAAATTCTCCAGAGCGCTAAAACTAATATTTTAAAGAGTATACAAGACAGATATGTGACCAATAATGTCATATTGCATTACAGAGAGAAAGATGGAAGGACTAAAACTTCTAAGCCCCTATTTCTAACTTCCATCCAACTGGCCCCTTTCCCAGAAAGCTAGGAAAAGAGAAATAAATATGTGAAAACTAAATATTACACATTTTCTCTGTGGGTTATCTGTCAGAGACTAGCGCTTCCCTTGGTTATATGCTTTAGGCATATTTGAGCTTTTATTTGACTGTTTATGTAATTCAGATATTGTTAGTTTTAGACATATGATCATATTCCAATTTGAGATGTGTTCTAGGATACAGTTATAAAAGCCCAGTGACTGTGCCGGTCACTTTACAGCTCTCTGGCTTTTGCACTACTCAGCAAAAGTTGCTCGCCTTACAAAAAGCCAAGTTCATTGTCTTGTAAAATACTGCGGGTATTTATATCACAGTGTGATAAATCTCCGTGAGAAAAGAAAGTGGGTAAGAGATTTTTAGATCTATTACACCATTTGACTCAAAGAATGTTTATATGACCCACTGCACAAAGTTTAAACACAGGAGGCGGTTTTGATTGTGAGCTCCCTGAACTTGCTGGCAGGGCAGAGTGAGACCAGACGTCTCTAAACAGTGTGCTCCCGCGCTGTTATCTGCTGCGCGGCGCTCTCTGTCTTGTCAGCTGATTGTGACATCTGCTCTGTTACATAAAACCTGCACACCAGTGCGTGTCAGTGTTAGTTGTTTAGAGTTCAGGGACATTAAGTATTTGCAGGTTATTACTTAGGTTTGCTATCCAAACCAGATAAGAATTTTAGTGACAAAGTCAATTCCCAATCCAATATAAATTTCTGTAATTTACTTTGTTTCATATATATTTTTTTAATTAAACCTGTAGTACAACCTCTAACCATAGAAAACAGAGCACCAGTGAAATATTCCATCCTTGGGGCTGGCAGATAGCTCAGTTGAATGACCACTTGCCTGGCAAGTGCAAAGGGCCTGAGTTCCATCCCTGGTTCTGCGATAGATAGATAGATAGATAGATAGATAGATAGATTGATCAATCAATAGACAGATAGACAAAATATTCCATCCATAGTTTTCCACATAGTGTAGGTACTACATACTTTTAGAATATTTCTTTGTTTTATTGTATGAAAATTTCTACTTGACTTAAAGATGTAGCAATGTGAAAATTGATATTTTGCTATTTTCCTTTAATATATTATTTTCATCCTCTTAAATTGTGGCCTCATAAAGGCATAGCAAATTCATTTATTCTTCAGTCCACTATTGGTCACTTACCTACAAAATATGTCTGTGGATCTAGACTTGAAGTTAACCCCAATGTGCTCAGTAGGTTTTGAGATATTCTTCTCCACAAAACATGTAAGGAAGTCTCTCTTTATTGAAAAGCAAACAAATAAACTTATATATTTACATACGGACAAGTGTCTGTACTTATTTTTTATTAGTTCTAAAAGCATATATTTGATAAGATGCAGCGAAGGTATGCATTAACGCTGATTGTGCCACTGTGGTAGAGCTTTGAGGGCGCGCCTACTCTCTGACCACTTTCCAACCACTGAAGCCTTGGCTTAGATGTTGCTGTGTTTGGGGAAGCCACAGGGGTGGCTGGGGTGAGCTCCCACTGTCAGCTGGGACCCTACTGCTGCCAGTGCTGGTCTAATTCACCTTCTTTTGAGGCAAGACTAAATGTAGCCTGTTGGTGCTCTTGTGATCTGGGAGATCCTGGGATTGGGTTCAGAGAAGAGCTGCAGTCTTGTTCTAGGGACTGAGAGTAAAGACACATCCCTATTTTATCCAAATTCATCATAACGACACATAATGTCCCAGAAATATTAAAATACCTAGAGCTCACAGATTGGAAACTAATGGCAAGCCTAAAGCCTTAGAGGAGTTTTGTTAACCAAATAAAATAATTTTGAGAAGATACTTACTCATTAAAATAACACTTTAACAAAATGCTCTAACATTACTTCAATTGCATGAGGATGCAAGAAATTCTTTACACTGCTACCTTGTTAGTCTGTACAGCAAGAAGTTGTCTCTCGGTTCTTCTTCCTTGGATCTCATTAAAGTATCTGCACTAATGAGCTTCAGTAATACTTATCTTTAGATGTGACTAAAGGAAACAAAAATGTGTGAGTATTCACATTTATAGAACAATCTCTTCACATATTATCTATTCCATATCCCACTTGACTTGATTTTTGCTTTCCAGACGGGGTTTCTTTGTCTAGCCAAGACTGCCCCAGTTTTACAGCCATGTTCCTGCTTCAGCATCCTAAGTGCTGGGAGAATTATGCCTCCCACCACAGATCTTTTTGTAGTATTTGAACCACATCTTTGCTCCCCTTCAGCAAAACTTCTCCCCAGCATTTCAGATCCAGTGAGATCCAGCGTTTTCCAGTTCCTCTCCGCACTGCGCCTTATACACACTCCCCCTGTCCTTGTCGCTGCAGGACTTGAAATTGTTTTTGCCCAGCCCACCTAGCTTAGCTTGCTTTCTGTTGCACCCAAAAAAGTCAGAATCTGAGTAATCTAGAGAGGAAGGAAGTTGATTTGGCTGGAGGTTAACAGTGGTTGAATCTGACCGGAGCTCACTGATGCAGAACCCCATGGTGAATGACATCAGATGGCAGAGCACTTGTGACAGTGTTACAGAAGGAGGGCAAGGAGATTTCCAAAAGACACAACGCAGGGGGGCACCCTTACTGTAGTCATTAATAAGTCTCATCTCATCTCCTAAGAATGGGAATTAACTCATCACCCAGAGACTTGACCCAAGGCCACAAAAGAAGCATCAATCTTTCTCAGTGACTTTTTAAAGATCCACCTCCATAACCACCGCAGTGCCAATTAAATGTCCACAAGAGCTTCAGGAGATAGAAGCAATATTTGAACTATATACCATCCAAGACCTCTAGACTGGCACATCTCCTGACTATTGTTAATTTTTTTAAAAGTCTAGCATCAACACTTTGGCCACTTTTTCTCTCTTTTCTTCAAGGAATATGTTTTTATTAATATTTCCAGGACACAATATTTTCCTTGTTTCCTTCCTACCTGACAGTATCACTGTTTTTCCATGCTTGTATACTTCTTCACTTGGAAGATAATATATAATTAAAAATTAATGTATTCAATGACAAATCTCTGTGATTCTCTCTGAAACATTTTCCTTTTCTCTCAGTCTTCATTATTTTTTTTTGTTTTGTTTTGTTTTTTGTGTTTTTTTGGGGGGGGGCAGGGGGACCAGGGTTCGAACTCACGACCTTACACTTGCCGAGCAGGCACTTGTGTCTCAGAGCTATCTCCCCAGCCCCATCAGTCTTCATTATTAATTAATGTCATGGTTTATGTCTCGTTGTCCCCTCAAAGCCTCATAGGGTGGGAACTTCTAGAGTTTGAGACTTGACTCATGATCCACCAGGATTATGTGTTTTAGTATTGATGGGATTATGGGTCTGAGTACTTCAGGGATTATGGGTGTGACCTAAGGCAGATAGGCTGAGGCAGAGAGCCTGAATGCAATATAAGGAGAGACAGAGAGACAGGCTCATGCTGTTGTCCTGCTGCCCTGGTTGGCCGGTTGCCTCTGTTGCCATTGTTGCTGTTCTGCCGCCATGAACTGGGTGTTCTCTACCCTGTTCCACTCAGCCTTGGGCCAGCCAAATATGAACTGAAACCTTCAGTCACTTTGAGCTAAACAAACCCTTCCTTCCTTCATTTTGGGTGTCAGGTACTTGTCCCATAAACGAGAGAAGAGTGATTAAAACAATAAGAACAAATCGATTCTTAAAATGTGTTCAGGCATAATCTGGAAATTACTCTCACTTCTTCTGTATTTGTCCCCTAAATCCAAATCGTTCACTAAATCATACAGATCTAGTTTCAGAATTTATTCAGATGTGCTTCTTATTACTACCAACAGCATCACTTGTTTCTAGATTTCAACGCCAACCTGTCCCAGCTGGATTCATGAAGCATCTCTTAACACTGTAGAAAGAATGGTCAGTATGAAATAATTCTTGTAAGTTAAGTAAGGTAAAGATACATGTTTATTCATGATGATTTTCCATTTTAATCAAAGCCCAAATTGACTGACAAATGAAGTCCAAGACTTTATTTTCTTGTGCACATTCTACTTCTTGCAAGATACCTCTTGGTGCAGATTCCCGTATGTATTTTTCTTGGGCCTGAAATATGCTCAAGGGAGCCACATGGTTGCTCCCTTCTTTCCTACCTTTTGGGTTTTGCATAAGTGTGACCTACCAGGAAAACTGTCACCAATCGTAGAGAGAAAGTGTGCCTCCCAAGAGCACACCCACTTCGTCCTCGCTTTGTTTTCACCATCAGCCCCAGCATCTGTTTTACTTACTTGTCTCCTCACTAGTAAAATGTCTCTCCTTTCATTCTCTACAACATAGAACAGTGTCAGGTACTTACGGACATCTTGTAATTACTAACTGAATGAATATATAAATAAATGAATACAAATAGATGAAAAATACTGAAAAGGACTCAGAAGACTATCTCAGAAGTTCAAGATAAGAACTAACCACAACACATTATTCACCACAACAACCCAAAGGTGAAACCTATCCAAATGTCCATCCAAAGCTGAATAGATTCAATGCAGTATAGACATACAATGGAATGCTCTGCCTGCCGAAGAATGAAACTCTAACATGTGCTACAGCATGAACGGATCTCTTGTACACTGTGCCTTGTGAAGTAAGACTCGAAAGGACAAATACGGTGCTTCCCACTTCACTAGATACCTAACATCATCAAATTATAGATTGGGCCGGCCAGGTAGATTAATTCACCTGCTTAGGCAGATGCAGGGATCAGATTCCGCCCTCAGCATGCTGTGCCAGCCCCGCCTCCAGGGCACCCTGACCTGGCAATTGAGACTAGGTGTGGTGGCGTGCACCTGTAACCCCAGCTCTTGGGAGGCTATAGAAAGGTGGATCACTATGAGTCTGATCTGGTAATGAGATTCTGAATACCCTGTAGATTCTTCCCTAAAAATAATAAAATAATAATAATAAATTTTTTTTAAAAAAAATATGTTAGCTTAGATATACTGATAGGGATGTGCATCACAGTAGTTTGCAATAAGAAGTCAAATTGAAGCATTAGATTCCTGTTATTATGTCTTGCATCATATAAAATATGTGTATCATATTCAAATACATCAATTTGACTGATGGGAGACTCATTAAGGCCAGTCCCTCCCTACCACTCAGACAAGATCTATTCTCATTGTCCAAATAAAATTTTTCCTCTGAACCTAAACAACTGAGTGTCAGACTTTGAAATGGAGTTGCTACAAACACACACACACACACACACACACACACACACACACACACACACACACCAGGATCTACAAAGAAGTTGGAATTTTATCTCGGCAAGGAAAATGTGAATGAAATAACGATACCAAAAATATTACCTGCAACATAATTATACCAAATGCATTAAATGCATCTACATGTTCTGCATAAGTGTGTTTTGATGTTTATTTTAGATCCAAACTGGATTGTGATTTCATTTATTTTCAACTTGTCTGTTTCTGTTTTGTTTATTGGCTAAAGGTGGCAATTCTAACATAGAATGCTAAGCTCTGGAGTAGTGAATTTTAGTTTGATTCGTCTTGGAGAAGAAATACACAAGCCTTCTATCCATAAGAAAAAAGCAAGTGAGCCATATTTTGTTTTCTTAGACTGTAATTTTATTTTTCAGTGCACATTGCCAATGAAAGATCAGAGCTCACCATTTCCTCATTCAATAATATTTTTTAAAGACCAATATCAAAATAGAAAATACATGTTTATATCACTAAGGTAATTGAAAGTACACTGAACCTGGCAAAGGTCAATTTAACCTATAAACCCCTTACTGCTATCTGATTAAATATTATGTAATGTGGTTTACTGAGTAAAGTGACTATCTGACAGGGCCACCAACAGTGACCCACCCTAAGCTGAACTGTCTGTCAAATAATGCCCAGGTCTCACCTGTCCCTTCCCCCTGAGTCTGCTAAGTTCATCAGTGTCATAATCATGCCAACTCATATGGACCTATAGGTGATCTCCTTCCCTGTGTGAATATATGGCCCCATGCCTCTACTCTATTCTCAATTTGAGAGCTGTCCTTGCTTATTAACTGACCAGATTGCAAAAATTCCAGGGTAGACACCTTAATTCATCCATTTAATAAGGCTATTGATCTGCTTTGTTCTGAGACTAGAAACTCCAAACTTTTTTTTTTTTTACATAATGGAAGGTCTTTTTATTCATTATACTGCATGTAAAGCATAGTTTGGAGTGTCACCGAAAGTCATGTGTCTCCTTGAAGTGCTCCTACAGAGGCGTAGAACTCAGGATTCAGATATCCATGTGGATGGCTCTGTGTTTACTAAGACTGGGCAATCACTTATTGACAGCTAGCTTATTAGGAAATGGCTTCATTTAAATTTGTCATCATTGCTGATGTCAGCTTTGGGTGTTTCCTGGCAATACGTGGTTTCATCCTCAACATGGTGATTGAAGCCTTTTGACATTTAACAAAATGGCACCGAAGATGCTGAGGAAGGAAAGTCGTGACACCATTTAGACTTCCAGGTCCATGCTACTTGTATCTCTGATAGTGACAACATTGTCAATTTGGGTGTGACTGGCAAACGTCAGAGCTGGTTGCCAGAAGGCATTCAAATCTTGCTTTGGTATGGGTGCTTGCATTCCTAAGACTGAGTTTAGCTTTCTTCTAGGCAAGCTTTCTCTTTCCTTTCAAACTATGACCTGGACCAACATCTTCCCAAATATCTTGATGTTCAGTTTTGTGGGATTCTTTAGCTTTCCTCATGCTTTCTGACAAAATTAGTGCCTTCTTTTTCCTCCATTTGCTGCCCTTCCTGGTTGAAAAGAAGCCAACCCTTTCTTTTAATTCTTGTTTTGTAACAGCAACAAAATACTAAAAGAAAACCCAGTCTTAGCATATAAAAAAGCAATCTGAAAGAAAACCTGGAAAGCAAAATAGTTTGACTAGAACTGAGAGTTGTACATTTGTGTGATGCAACATGTGATCTACTAAATATTTTTGTCTCCAGTGTTAAGTCATTTACATTTGTTTTCCTACAAATGCAATAGTCATGAAGGCTCCTGTTTGGACAAAGAGGAAGAGTAGGTGGTATTTGAATTGTAGAAATAGTTTTGATGAATCTAAAAAGTTTCTCTCTGTCGAACTTAGCATCATCCCTCATCCCTATGTTAGCTGTTGATAAGCAGGAGGAAAACTGGGTAGTAAAAGATTAAAACAACCTCAGATTCATCAACATTTAAACCCTAACAGAGGTCAAGCTATTCTGTAATTGGTTCTCAAAATTACTTTTGGATGGGCCTGGGGAGATAGCTCAGCACTCTAAGTGCCTGCCTGCCGAGCATGAAGACCTGAGTTTGATCTCCAGTACCTCATTCTGGGCTGGCCCTGAAACTGGTCAGGTGGTGCATACCTGGGGAGGCCGAGACAGGAGAATCACTACAAGTCTTAACTGTATAGTGAAACCCTGTATCCAATATATAATTTTTTTAAAAATCAGGAAAATAGTTTTTAAAAGTCAAAAAAATACTTTCTGGGAAAATGGAAATAAATGAAGAATATGAGCTCGGAAAATGATGCATTTGTGTTCAGAAACTGTCACTGTCACAGTCTCTTAAGTAATCACAATGAGAAAGTAGCAGCAAGGATATATTTTGAGAACAATGAATTTCATAATATATTCCTACTCTTGAGGATTCAGGTTTCTTTCTTGAATAGTACCAAAGTTCCATTAGTTGTTTAGCTAACTTTCTTTTTGCTAGATTATTATTTTTATTTGTTTACCTCAAGAAACGGAAACACCATGGAATAGCTTTGGTTGCTCAGGACAGATGTCTCTATTGAGGAATAAATACAACAAACCATACTGTCCTCATGAGAACTCTCTTTTTGAGAGAAGTTAATTTCTCAGAATCCGACACTAATACACAATCTTTTCGACTCTTTAACAGAATGTGTTGACTCAACCTTAAATGTAACTCTCAATGAGTTTCTATCTATACAAAACCTATTCACTCTCAAATTTACCCCCAAATTTCTTCACACATATGAAAAAGCCAGTAATACCTTCAGTGTACACTATACATTCCTATGTTTAAACTTTGATGTTATTCCTAGCATTTAGCCTCTAGTTATGTACTTTGCATTTTATTTATCTTTTCAACAAATTTAAATAATCTTCAAGAGCAGAACATCTATTGCAGTCATTTCTACCTATTTTGCATATTTTCTGTCAAAATATACATTGATTTATTGATGATATAGGTATGAAACCTAAATGAACATGGGAAAATCAGAACATATGAAAATCAGGAAAATTCAATGGCTGGTGATGATACATAGCTAAGTTTGCTGCTGTCATCTGCCCTTGAGTATAATAAGAATAGATAAAGGTATAGGGCCTTGCACAAAATAAATGTTCCATAAATATTTATGAAATGCACATAGTAATAAATTAGGCATAAATGTATTCAGGTGCTTAATTAAGCTCCTTCTCATTAACACCAAGAGTCATCATTTTATAGCCATTCAAACTATGAGATCACTACTTTTAATTTCCTAACATTTGTGTTGATACAAACAAGATTCAATCCAAGGACTTTAAAAACGTACGTGATTCCTGTTAATCTTGACATTATCATTATATTGGAAGCCCATGGAAACAACAAATTGTTCATTAGTAGTTGATGTATATTGTCAAAAGATGAAAATACATCACAGTAAAAATTTAGAGGCGATAAAAACTATACACAAGCATGCACTGAACAACAGTGCACCCAACTTCATAAAACAAGCACTACTGAATGTAAAAGATCAGGTAAGTACTAACATAATTAAGTAGGGAACAGAGGGCCAGTGAGATAGCTCAGAAGTCTAAAGCACCTGCTTAGGCAAGCTTAGGTAACCACAGGGTTACCCAAGCTTCTTAAAAGCCTGGCACCACATTTTGTGCCAGCCCCATCCCAGCACAGGCTGAACCAGCCCTAACATAAGTAATAAAGTTTTTAAAAATACAAATAAATAAATAGAGCACAAAGCAACCTACTATCACAAATAGATCAACTAGACAACTTATTAACAAAGAAATGCCAAAGTCGGACCAAAGCTTTGGACAAAAGGATTTAATAAATATCTACTAAACTACAAGAGAATAGACAGGCTTCTTAGAAGCAAAGGGGTCTCCAAAATTGAGTAGTTATTAATAAATCATGCTTAAGTAAATGTAAGAGGACTGTATGGTTTCTCTTATATGAGGAAGTATACATGTTTCACTCTCACCACTTCTGTTCATTATAGTTTTCAAGACAACCGTCAGAGCTATTAGTCAAGAGGAAGAAATACAAGTGTCCTAGATGGATGTGCTCCCTAACATTGCATCAGCTTGAGTAGAAACTATCCAGCTAAACTGACTCAAGACAATCCTGGGTGTGGAACACCCACTGCATGGAGGATTGTCACCAGAATGTTGTATCACGGAAGGGAAGAAGGTTGCAGCATTTCTTCCTTCAGGGGAGCACTGGTCTTTGCCTTGTCCTTGGCCATTGTTTTTAGCCTTTCACCACAGACCTTTTAGCCTGATAGCATGGATTCACACAGGAGAGTGCAGTGAGCCCCAGGTGATGGACCGTACCCTTCGGTCCTCAGTGCATGGGCACTCCTTTTGCACTCTGTGGGCAGCTATTGTACTGCCAACTGCATTTGGTAATACTTATATATTTATTTTTTATTTATTTTTTAAGTTTCAATTTTTTATTGTTTAAATTTAACAATGGTTATATTACTTATTTTCATCATCAGATCAGTTTAGATTAATACATATAGGTATATAAGATTGATCAAACAATTAAAAATTAACCCTTCTAAATCAACATTACTTTTTTTTTTTTTCTAAGCAACACCAATAGGGAGGTGGGTCATGCCCACACACTGTACTCTGTAGAACGATTGCGAGGACAATATGTAATATGTCAACTTTCAAAGAAAAGAAAGGGGAAAAGGAAAAATAAAAAAAAGAATACTTATATATTTAGATACCTTGCATTAAATCTGTTTATTGAATAAGCATTGCATGATACAATGGGGAAAATTGCGTTGAACAAAGATAGGTATTGTCAAGAAATCAAATAATATCACACTTTGATTTTGAAGAGCAGATCTGAATATTGAGCTATCTTGGGATCTCTGAGTTGAATCCTATTTGATTATGGTTTATGATTATTTTGATGGTTTGTTGTCTGTCTCAAAATATTTTGTTGAGTACTTTAGGATCTATTTTCTCTAGAGAGTTTGGTCTACAGTTCTTTTTTGATTGGATCCTTATCTGCTTTGGCAATCTGGGTAATGCTAGCTTCCAAAGAAGACACTGGGAGTTCCCTTGTCTTTTTAATTTCATTGGAGTGTTTGAAGAATATAGATGTTAATCATTCTCCGAAGTTTGTATAAAATTTGATAGTCCTCCTCTACTATAATTATATTGATGTTTATTTGATCTTTTATGTCCTGTAGTTTTTGTTTTATGAAGTTGGGTGTTGTTCTTTGATGCATATATTTTTTTTTTCATTTTTACTTCTGTTCACCAACATAAGGTGTCTTTTTTGTCTCTTTTTGTTTAAAGTTCACTTTGTCTGAAAACTAGATAGCTAATCTTGCTTTTTTTCAAAGTCACATTGCACACAGTATAGTTTTCCATCCTCTGATTTTCAGTTTACGAACTTCTTTTTGAGTTCAACGTATGTCTTTTGTTCAGTATGCCATTAGATTTTATTCCCTGACCCCTTCTCCCACTTCCTGTTTTGATGAAGAAATAGAAATCATTCACATTGATGGTAGCAATTGAGATGTGTTGGCTAACTCCTGTCCATACTTTTCTGCTGTGGATTTGCTTTCTCTGTCTTCTGCTTCATAGCTCAGAGCACCTGCTATTCTCCCCGCTTTGGTCATTTTCATCAAGTCTCGACAACATCTTTGAGAACATTTTGAAGTGTTGATTTGGCACTCATGAGTTCCTTTATGTATTGTTCATCATGGAAGTATCAGATTTCTCCTTCAATTTTGAAAGTTAGTTTTGCAGGAGATATCATCCTACATTGGAAATTATTTGTTTTAGAGCTTGAATTCCTTCACTGTAAGCTCTCCTCGTCTTTAATCTTTGTGTGGGGAAGTCTATGGTAATTCTTACTGATTTTCTTTTATAAGTGAATTGTTTATTTTTGCCAGCAGCTTTTACAATTCTGTTGTTATGCTGGAGTTCTGATATTTTGACTATGATGTGTTTTATTTACTGATCATGCCTTTTTGAGGATTTTTATACCTCACTTATCTTTATGTTGCATTCATTTTCCACATTTGGCAAGGTTCTGTTATTACTTCTATAAATAGGTTTCATTATGCCCTTTGTGCTATTTTATGATTTTTCACTAAATCCAATTAATTTTGATTAACTTTCTGAGTATCATTTGGCAGGCTTGGGGCCCATTTTTCAGATTCTGTTGTTGTTTGAGGTATCTGTCATTAATTGATCACCACCCCAGCACCATCTTCTGCCCTCACAGTCATCACTTCTGCTGTTCATTTCTTTCCTCACTCATAATTTCCATCTCCTTGATTTTTGTTTCTAATATTTTTTCTTGACTCCACTGTTCTTCTCAGTGTCTTACTTAGATACACTTTTATTAAGATCATCATATGCTTCATTATATCTTCTTTGAATTCTTCAAGCACTTTATTGTTCCACTTTCTCACCTCTACTCATACTGTATGGGAGGTACTTTGGGGCCTGTTCTACTCCTGTGCCCAGTTTATGCTTCTTTACTTTCTGTGCTGAGGCTTGCTGGTTGAGTATAGTTGCTAGCTTTGTTGATTCATGGACACTGACTAAATTCCTTTCTTCTAGCCCTGTAAGAAGGATTTCCATTTCTGACAACAGGATACACTACCCCCTCCATGTTTCTGAGTCAGCCTTATAGTCCTTGAAATAGGACAGATGACTAACTTCTAAACTCCTTTTTAGCTAGGAACTTTCCATTTTTCTTCCTTGCTCTTGATAGGAAGCAGAGATGACCTAAGATGTAGCTTTTGTTTTTATTTATGTATTGCACTTGTGATAGTATGTTAAAAGCAGTTTCACTTATGGGGAACAAGACTCGTACTTGGCTTCATGTCTGAGTTTGAGCAATTAATTCCACTTAAAACTTAATGTGGTTTGTATCATTCCATGCAACCAAATGGCAAAGTACGGTAATGCGGCTGTAGACAAAATGAGTTAGGTATTTGTTGCTTTGAAAAAAATGTACCTGGCACCAGGCAGATGATGCCTGAATGATGACTAATCCTACGCAAGGAAAAGATGAATGCTACAAAATATAAAACTTCCACTCTAGGCTTTCAATAGTTCTTTTTTCATTGGGACAAAATAATCTCTAATTAAATGGAAGAGTACTGTATATTCATGTAGACATAATATGCACCCTGTCCCATCCCCCCAGTTAAGATCGGCTCTGTAGACTGCACTTGCATCGAATCAGATACAATTTGTGTGGTTTCTTTCTCTTTTTCCTGTTCATAAAAAAGCTAGCTACATATTTACATGATCAGCAAGATACGTATAAAAGCACTAGTTAATGGGAACGCCATCTGAATGATACCAAATGTGTTCCTGGAGCTGATTCACCAGGTGGGAGTCCTTGACTTTTCCCCTTTGCAAAGTTTTTACAAATGTCTTGGAATTTGGGAGTTGAGTGATAAGCTTAATTAAAGTGAAACAGAAAAAAAAGAGTATTTAAAAAGAAGTTATTTTAAGATTACTAAATTTCAGTAAGCCATTAAATCAAATAGCTACAGGAGCTAAAGAAATTTTCAAGCATTGTGATGCTCACTTGCTTTCTTCAGATGTTTTTATTCCTGTATCTTATTCTAGCATCTATGCTCTTTTTGGAAATCTAGAGCTGAATGTTTGAATTTTTCAAACACTTGTATTCAAGATTCTGCTTTATGGGATAAAATGTGAGGTATACATTAGTACTTATTGTCCTTTTCCACTTTTGCATAGCAAGCTTTAGGCAAATAACTCAGACACTGAAACTACATTTTTCAGGCACCTTAAAATGAGATGTTTAGACAGATGACTAAGATGTGAACATGAAGATGTAGATAGAAGTGGTCCGTGACATAAAACCTCTGGGTTTCTTCATTTTTGCTTCGTATACATCTTTAAAAATTTAGCTTTCATGTATTTTTTCATACTATATATTGCCATATATATTCATTTTATCTTTATTAATTAATCTTTCTTATAGGCTATCTTCTCCACATATAGAGTATCTTTTCTATTATCAATATCACCTACCAGAGTGGAATATTTGTTCAACTGACTAATATTCATTGCATCATAATTACCCAATATATTTAGTCAATTGGAAAATGTGTTACTGCTCTGTATCCTCGATGGAATTGGACATATGTACAGTGACTATCCTCATAACTATAGAATCTTGCAATGTTTTCACTGTCCTGATTGTTATATTTTCCTCCCACTCATTCACCCCTTCCCTAAGGCAAGCAAGTGCTGGTTGTTCTATTGATTCTAGCTTATCTTTTCTGTAATCTCGCACAATTGAAATCACAGCAAAGGCAGCC
This sequence comes from Myocastor coypus, assembly GCA_004027025.1. Classification (NCBI taxonomy): domain Eukaryota; kingdom Metazoa; phylum Chordata; class Mammalia; order Rodentia; family Myocastoridae; genus Myocastor; species Myocastor coypus. Next base: position 6,614 of record PVJA010017018.1, on the reverse strand, counting down.
TTTTCAAGTTAGCTCCTTCCATCTCGTAACAGGCAATTAAAATTCCTCTCATAGTTATATAGCTCATTTATTTTTGGCACTGAATGACATCTCTTGTCTGTACGTTCCATAGTTTATCCATCCACCTATCTGAGGACGTGTTATTTGCTTCTAAAATGAGGCACTTATGAAAGGACTGTTCTAAACATCTGTGTCCAGATTTTTGTGTGGACATAAGATTTCAGCAGCGTTGGGTAAACATGAAGCGTAATTGCTGGATCTTATAGTACAAGCAATTTGTTTTTGTTAAGAGACTGCTATGGTAGTGGTGCCATTTTGCTTTCTTATAGTAATGAATGAGATTGTCACCATGTGAAGCAACTCTAATACTCCACATACTTGGCATGTAGTGGTGTTAGTATTCTACATACTGGCCTTATTGTAGGTATGCAGTGGTGTCTCACTGCTCTTTTAATTTTTATTTACCTGGTAAACCATTACCTCTTGATTGGAGGGTGATTATACATGCTTCGCTGCCATCAATACATCTGTCTTCACGAACTGTCTATCAAGGTCCTTGGCTCATTTGGTAATTGAAAATGTTTTATTGTTAAATTTAAAGAGTTTTCTACATATCTAGGATAATGATTCCTTAACAGATGCATTTCTGGAAAACATTTCTCCCCATTTTATTACTGTTCTTTCATTTCTATGACACTGTTTTTCATAGGGCAAAATTTTACAAGTTAGTGATGGCTATATCACCAAATATTGGATTCATGAATTATACTGTCAGTGTTAGATGTGAAAATATACCAATATTCACTAGATTTCTCATGGTTTATTTTGGAGGAACTTATAATTTTACACTTTACATTTAAATCTATGATTTATTTGAGTTACTGTCATGCAAAGTACATAGTATCTGTCATACCCTGGTGGTGGGGTTGGTTCAGCATGTAGTACTGGGTATCGAACCACAATCCCTGCGGTTGCCTAAGCTTACCCAAGCAAGCACTTTATAACCCTGAGTAATCTCGCTGGCCCCCATAGTATATGTCCTTAAATCATGTTTGCATGTCGTTGTGCCGTACCATTTTCCAGAAATACTCACCGATAACACTCACTTTGCTCCATTTTATTCTATTGCCTTTGCTCTTTGATCAAAGATAATTCACATTTTGTGTATCTATTTCTGGGTTCTTTGTATTATTCATATATTCACTACTGTAATATAATACCTGTGATGTTAAACCTAAAGTTAAAAATAAAAAATAAACCGAAAAAAAAGAAACAGACTATTTGGGCACAATGTATGGAGTTTCTAGCCTCTGATTTTCTTTCTTCTTAGCAGTAGGGATCCATGTCAGAACAAAAATGTTCACCAAGTGGAGAGAAAAGACATCGAAAGGGAGGGAGGGAGGGAAGGAGGCAGGAAGGGAGGGAGGGAGGGAGGGAGGGAGGGAGGGAGGGGGAGAGAGACCAATGATCCTCTTGAACAGCATTCCAACAAAGACCTCAAGCCTTCCTCCTAGTAGACACTTCCTTTGAAAGTTTCATCCCAATGTCTTACTGGAAACCAAATCTTTAACACATAGACCTTATGGGGACATTTATATCCGCATAGAGCCTATTCTGTCCATTGATATAGCTGTCCATTCTCGCCAATGCTACATTTTGAGGATTGTAGCTTTTCTGGAAATCTTAAAGTCACACAGTTAGTTCTCCAACTTTTCCTTGTCTCAGTTGTGATGGCTGTTGTAAATCTCTGCTGGATACCAGCTTGTAAAAACAAACAAACAAAAGAAAACAACAGAGGCTGGGGAGATAGCTCAGTAAAACAAGCGCTTCCCTGGCGAGCACAAAGGGCCTGAGTTCAGTCCCCATTTCCACAAAACAAGCAAATAAACAAACAATTAAAATAAATAAAACCCCCCAAACAGAATAATTTGATGAAATTTTCACTGGGATTTCATTTTATTTATAGACTTAGTTTGGAAGAATATATATTGAGACAGTGTGGAGTCTCTCCACTGGTGTAAATAAACCCTCATCTATTTAGTTCATTGATACTATTTGTGACACTCATATAGATATTCTAAAATACATCTCATGAGCATATTTTGTTAGATTTATAAACAATTGTTTAATTTGAGAAGTGGTAATGTGAGTGATAGGAGTTAACATTGAAGTTGTTTATTGTTAGTGTTTCAGAGTAGTGGTTGGCTTTTGTATATTTTTCTTATATCCTGTAAATTTGCTGTAAATGCTTACTATGTCTAAGTTTTAGTTGAATTCTTCAGATAATGTACATAAAACTGAGTTCATCTCTGAACAGTAGATTTTATGTCTTCTTTTTTTCTATTTGTTCAAACTTATTTCCATTTGCATGTCATTGCATAGCTAGGACTTCCAGTACAGTGTCAGAAAAAGATAGAAAGGGCATTGCTGGGCTGGCCAGATAGCTCAAGGGACTAACGTGCCTGCTTAGGCAGAGCGCAGCGCCCAGTGATTTGATCCCTTAGCATATTGTCCCCACCCCCACCCCAGACAGGTGCTGAGACAGATTGACACTGGGTGTGCTGGCACACGCCTATAATCCCAGCACTTGTGACATTGAAAACAGGAGGATCACTTCGAGTCTGATCTATGTAGTAAGACCCTGAGAGACCCTGAACACCCTGTATCCCCTCTAAAAATACCAAAAAAAAAAAAAAAAAAAAAAAAAAAAAAAAAAAAAAAAAAAAAAAAAAAAAAAAAAAAAAAAAAAAAAAAAAAAAGGAAGGGACATTTTTACTTCTTTCTTTCTAATCTTAGTGGAGAAATTTATAATTTCTTCCCTTGAAATGTAATGTAATGTTAGCTGCAGGTTTGTTTTTTAAATATTCTTTATCAAGTAGAAGAAGTGCTCTCTTACTTTGCTGCAGCTTACTGATTTTTTTTTTTTTTTTTGTCTTTTTGAGACAGAGTCTCACTGTACAGTTCAGGCTGGCCTTGAGAAGCCCAGAATGGTCTCAAACTCATAGCGATCCTCCTGCCTCAGCCTATCAAGAGCTGGGATTACAGCGTACACCACCACGCCCAGCCCTGAGAACTATTTTTCATTAAAAATGGATGGTGGATTTTATGAAATGTTTTTTCTCCTATGATTACTGTCTGACAATATCTTATTGCCAATTAATGTGATAAATTACATCATTTTTTTTTTTTTTTTAGTTGTACCAGACTGACACCCTTACCACCACGCTTATATGGTTAGAGTGGATTTCTTTTGCACACTGTTGCATTTGATTGGCCAATATTTTACTGAGGAGTTTTGCCTCTGTGTTTAGGAGAGATGCTGGTCTCTTATTTTCTTGTAGTATCTTTATTTGATTTTGGCATTAGGATAGTGCCTAAAACAGAACATATTCTTGTTGCTGAGTTCTTAGCGTCCTTGGGCATTCACGGATCCCTCCGTCCTGTCCTACATGTGCATAGAAATCCATTCTCCTGTAAGGTACTCACTCTTCTAGATGTGCATTGTATATTATTATATATTATATAGTACATACTATATATTATATATTATATATTATGTATTGTGTATTATATATTATATATTATATATTTTGTATTATGTATTATGTATTGTATATTATATATTATATTTTATTTCAAAATTAGGCAAGTTTGCATGGTGTTCAATAAGTATAGGTGTATAACAACTTCTACATTGTGAGTATAACACAGGACACCTGCTTAGGCAAACAGAGGGACCCAGGTTGGATCCAGCCCCAGGGCACACTAAGATGTCCTTTGAGACTGTGACGGTTATATTGCATGATGTCATCTTCAAAATAGTTGTTTAGGTTACCACTTATGAACCTGCAAAATTGGTTAGAAAATAACAATAGAGCAACAACAACAGAAAGTTATAAGAAACTAAAAAGAAAAAAATGTTCACTGCTCCTTTCAAAAGATGAGCAAAAATGGGCAGCACAATTAGCTAAGCCATCCTGTATATATATGTGTATATATATATATATATATATATATATATATATATATATATATATCTTTTTCCTTCTTTCTTTTGTACTTTTCCTTATCCAAGTTTTTCCTTCCCATTAAACAAATTATTTCCCTTTCCTAGTATTGATTGTACTTCTTAGATTTTATGCTCTTTCAGATTCTCTCACTACTGAAAAAACACTGCCTGTCCCTTAAACATCTTTATGATTGTGTTTTTTGTTTTGTTTTTATGGAGAGCAGTACTGGGAATCAAACTCTGGACTTCACACTTGCCAGGCAGGCCCTGGAGCATTGAGTAAACACTCAGCTCCTCTACTGTGTTTCATTGGGGAAATTTTACCATATTTTTAAATAACTGCTGCAATAGTGAGTTTTCCCTTCTACCTTCTTTTGCACAGATAGTCAACAACACTATCAAAAGTCCCACAAAATAGAATTTTAAAATTTTGATTGTCTCCAATTATAACTTAACTTGGGAGGTATGATCTCTTTATGATACTAAGTGATATAGACAAAAAAAAAAAGGATGTCTTTTACATCAAATTTTGTGCCCATCGTATTAAATTGTCCCTCTCCTGATAAAATTACCAATCCTTTACATTTATATGCTTACCAAACTGTAAAATTATCTTAACAAAACAAAGTTATTGCACGGCAAGCAACTGTAACTCTTTTTTTCTTGGGGGGGGGGTCTACAGGGTATTCAGGGTCTCACTGCTACATCAAACTCTAGTGACCTGCCTGTTTACAGCCTCCCAAGAGCTGGGATTATAGGAGCGTGCCACTAAACCTAGTCTCAGTCTTATTTCAGCGTGTTCTGTGGGCAGGGCCAGCACAGCAGGCCCAGGGATTGAACCCCTGGCCCCTGCCTCTTGTAAAGTCCATCTTTATAAAAGAGTGTTTGCATTTATGAGGGCTTATTTTACACTTGAACTTATTTTTCCCTTAGAGGTGAATGCTTTTGGTAGAGATGTTTTTGTCTCTGTTATCTCTCATAGAACTTTTCTGTGCTCTTTGAGATATACTAGCTATCTATGAATGTTTTGTAATGTGGGTTCAGAGCGTAGTTCTGCTAGAAATTATTTTCTTGAACTTAAGTAATGTGGTCTTTTTTTGTTTTGTTTGTTTTCTGATTATGCTAAAGGCATTTCTGTGATTTTGCTTGCACTGTTGTTTTTTATAGTATATTTGTAAGATGCTTTACAGATTTAGTTTCAAACTACTGATGTACCTTCTTCAGTGGAAACTAAGTCATTTTGAATTGCTAAGTTCGATAAAACTAAATCACAGTCCTTACCAAAGACACTGAGTTACCACTTCCCATGATAAAATAATTGGATTCAGCTCAATCTTGTCATTATTAGAGTTTTCTTTTCATCAGGAGATGATTTGTGTGCATTGTGGTTTCTTTCTGGAGGAGGAGGGGATCTGGTAACCAAGGTTTAAGTGAGTTATCTTGGATTGCCAGTCTAAATAGTTCTATCTTCTCAAACAGTGTTTTCAGTTTGTATGTCCTACCTATAGAGTTAGAACAGTTCTGTACAGGAAAGAGTATGCATGTGGGCAGTGACACATCACCTCATAAAAACAAATCCACAGTGTCTTTATCTGTACTTTGTTATAAATTATTAAACAATAATTGGTTCAAATGCAAAAAGATGTTCAAATTTCAAAAGACAGACAAAATGCCTCCCTCTAAGTCAATTTCCGTCTTCTTTTCTCCCACTAAAGATGCATTGGCTTCCGTTTTATGCGTATTTTAGTGAACTATGTCTAATGCCACTGGCATATACTTCAAAAGAAATAAAATGCATGGGTAAAGATTGCAGGCAGTTGGCACATGACTGTTGTGACTTGTTTTTTTACAAGTATATGCTATTCTTCATTTATATGCTGCTAAAAAAGATATGGTCTAAAATTCATAGCACATAATGACAGCAGTGCTTTCTCCCACAGTTCTGTGTCTTTCCTTGATTCGGCAAGGCTGTTCGCTTCTGTTCTTCTATCGACATCAAGATAAGCATTCAGATGGCAGCATGGGATGGAGTTGGGTGGCATAGCCTGGACTGCGTAGATGGCCAAGCCCCTCCCAAGGACTCTCCCCATGAAGTCTCTCTGCAAAGCAGCACAGCTCACGGCCGTGCGCCTCAGTGCTGCAGGAGGTGCAGCAGCGAAGGCTGCTGGGCCTTGGCAGGGCGTGGCCCAAGGCACAGGGCTCCACTCCTGTGTGCTACTTTTTCAATCTTGCTGGAGGACTGAACTAGGTTGAGGCAACAGTGATGGCACAGAGGCGACAGGAGAAATGAGTTATCGTAGTTGCTGTTGTTGCGTTCTTCAATATCACATTTTATTTTCAGATGTACAAAGGAGCAACAGGTCATCTCTGTTCAATTCTGCTATGTTCAAAACCATTCTGATCTTTGAATGATTTCCCACTATTTTTTATATGTCTGAGTTTACTACATGCTTTTACCCACCCTCTATCTTCTTATTTTCTAGAGTAAGGTTGTCTAGATTATCAGCACCTATAGCAAAATTATGGCTATTTACTAAACAAAAACTATGTCCCATAATAGGTATTTGAACACAGTGCTATATTAAATATAGTTATTATTTTTGGG
>PVJA010017017.1:0-42368 GCA_004027025.1 Myocastor coypus | reverse complement strand
CGGATGTGGTCTGTAGGTGCAGGTGGAGCTTTGGGATTGAGTAGTCCTGGTAGGCTCATTGTCCAGATCGTTTGCCAAACGGGCTATTTGATGGGTTCGGTGCTGGAGCTTGGGCTGGAGGGGTTAAAAAAAAACAAAAAAAAAACAAAAAAAAAAGGGCGGGGGCGGCGAAAGTGAAGGCAGGAAGGCAGGCCAAGGATCCTGACCCAGAGGGCGCGCAGGCTCAGCTCCCAATGGTGCGATTTGGGTCTGGGCTGGAACAGGAAGTTTGGTAGCTTTTTATTATTAAATTCTGAAGCATAATGCTAGGACATCCATTTAAACATGAAACTCAAAGGCTTTTATTTTAGGAGAATAAAATAGACTACATCTATCTACCTACTTTCTTTTTTCATTTTATGTGTTTAGTAGAGGGTCTCACTACATAGCTCTGACTCATTGTTTCCTTTTAAAAAAAAACTTTATTTATTTATATTATGGCCAGCTCAGCCTGCCCTGGGGTTGGGGCTGGTGCAGCATGTGGTGCCAGGGATTGAACCACAGTCCCTGCTGTTGACTATGCTTGCCTAAGCAGGTGCTTTAGACTGCTGAGCTATCTCGTTGGCCTCTGAGTTATCTTGACAGCCCAGCTCTGATTCATTGTGATTTCTGTGTTTTCAGCCTCCTTAGTGCTGGGATTATGGGTGTGTGCCACCGCTGCCTAGACTCGGTCACCAGCTCAGCACACCCTGGGTGCAGGGCCAGGACCAGGGATTGAACCCTGATCCCTGTGCTTGCCAAAGCAGGCATTTAATCCACTGAGCTATCTTGCTGGCCCACCACCTACCTACTTATTTTCTATCAAGCTCCATCTTTCTTAGGACTGTTACTTGCCTATGGAAAGAAATTAATACTATAAAGATAGGAAACACTTTCTTATTAAATTACTGGCTTATCTCTTCCACCTTCCTGACCACCTGCTTTCATTTCTTCAGCATATCTACTCATCACTCTAACATTCTCCTGTCACTTAACGGTGTTATGATTCCCCAGTTTTTCAAGTTAGAAAAGTTTGAGTTAACATGGGCTGCATCTCCTGTTTAGTGCCATCGAAGCAGCATAATTTCTGTGCAAGTCTTAATCCTCAGTCACATTTCCTCTGTTCACAAGTGTAATCTGCAGTAAAGTAGCTTAGACTTTGTTGTTTTACTTCTCAGTGTCTTGGTTTCTTCACTCCTAAAATGGGAACAATAGCAGTATTTTTTTTCCTAGTGGTTTTACATGAGATAATGTGATTATATGCTTAGAAATAAGCCACATACATATGAAGATAAATGTTAGCTATTTTTATGCTATCATTTTCTGGACTATGTGAAGCACCTTCCTTTTTTTTTTTGCTGGCTTGGCATCATTGTTCAAACTGCACTTGTCCTACTAACAGGAACTGACACTGTCTTTGTAGAACCAGGTTCTAATCATGCTATACCAGTTAAGCAGCATACGGGGCCTCCCATAGCAGGCAAAGTCTGGACTTTGCCAAACTCTGAGGAACAGTGAATATGGATGGAAATTATTTATTCAGCCTTGTCTCCATCTATTACTTACTGGGGCATCTTAGATGATGCTTGTGTGGGAGATATACAGACAGACAAGACCTGCACGACGTCATGACCACATGCCTTATGCTGTGCCTGTCCTGACTACCCAGGACCTCCTTTGCCTCTGTGATTTTGCTCAGAATTTTACTGCTGGCAGTGTCCACCTGCTTCCTTTGTGTATGAAAGTAGGCTCATCTTTATAAGACTTAGTCTGGCAGTCCTTTCTTTTGGAAAACTCACCTGATATCTAAATGTATACAATAGTTTGATGCTGTAGTTCCCAGAACATCTTATGAATGTCGCTATTATGACACTGAACACTCTGAAATATTCTTAGTTTTTTTTTTTTTGTATTTGCTCTTGAACTTGTTACAAACTCATTTAAGGAAATGTCCTTAGCTGGGAGCAGACAGGAGGTTTGGGGTTAGATCTAAGCTGAGCAGTGTTCCAGACAGTCTACATCATCTCCCGTTTCATCCTACAAGAAAGGTGTAAGGTTAATGATTCCAGGGATGAAGAGGTTAAGTACCTTGTCACAGTTGTGAAGCATGCAAACGCAGGCTCTCAACTAGGGAAGTAATTGTTCTATCAGACTCTCTGTGTGTCTTCAGGTGCTGTCACAGCTACCATGGCTAACGACATCTGAATCACTTCGAAACGTTGACTTTTCACAATCGTTTTGAGTTTGGGGAAGAGCCAGAAGTCACACAGTGCCATATGTTCTGAATGAAGAAGATGACAGCCCAGTGTGACGGCTTGGGGTGTCTCCCACCCTTCCCATGGTGCTCAGCGGCAGCATTCACGGGGTTTTTGATCCCACGTTCTAAAGACACAAGAAAGAAGACTTCCAGAACTTCCTCATAAAGTGGCAAGAATGATGGTGAACATGTCTTTGAATCAAAGGGGAGGAGTTAATTGCTCTATATCTTTTACTTTAATAAAGTTCAAAAATTTGAATATGACCTATTTTGTTTACCTCTTGTATTTCATATATAGATATAAATGCCTTTCAGAAGACTCACATTCTTATTGTCTCCATGAGGAATTGATCGTTTAAAAAAAGTATAAACTACTTTTATTTTTTAACCAAGGAAACCTAACAATTAGAAGGCCTCACAAGGAAACCTAACAATTGTGGGGATCCAGCCTCACATGCAGCTTGGGGGTTGTGGCCCCTGCCTGGCTGTGCAGCTTGCATGGCCGTGACTTGGCCCTGGAGCTTGCGGCAGCGGTACTCGGAGCTGGGCTGAAGGGTCAGCCCGCTCGAGCTACACGGGGCGCCTTAGGCCTTTGGGCCATGCAGGGGTGAGCACCACGCCCCGCCTTGCCCGCTGCAGCCCCATCTGCGCCTCTAGCACCTGGACAAAGTCCATTGGATACAAGAACAGCACATCATCCAATCACCACCGGAGACATTTCACCTTTTCAGTCCTTGGTTTTTCCCAGGGGACAGCAGACCTTGGCCCTGGGTGTCCTTCTGCGTCTGACTTACTACAGTGTAGCTCTGGGAGCAGCGTCATTGCTTCTCGTCATCACCTACGCCCTGATGAAGAGAATCACACACTGGCCTCTGCCTGTTCTGGGGCAGACATTCAGTTGGGGTGCGCTGTATGACTGGTCGGCTGTGAAGGGCTCCTGGGATCCCTCCGTGTGCCTGCCGCTCTGCTTTGCTGGGGTCATGTGGACACTAATCTATGATACTATTTACGCTCATCAGGACAGAAGAGGTGATCCTCTGATCCGTCTCAGGAGCATGGCACTGCTGTTCCAAGAAGACGCCAGGGGGCGGGCTGGGCAGCTTCAGCGTGGCCGGGTGGGCGGCTCTAAGCCTGGAGGGTTGAGTTGTGCCCAGACCCCACTCTAGTGTGCAGCCCTTCTCACCGTCACTGCCCACTTGGCGCACCAGGTCCGCACTCTGGGCACCCACAGCCCTGCAGACTGCTGGGATAAATTCACCTCAACCAGCCAGTAGGAATAATCCTCTTCCTAGGAACTGTCCTCGGAAATTTGTGGAAAGAAAAGAAAACAGATGAAGCAAAGGAAAACAAAGATAGCCTGAAATTTTAGAAAATAATGTTTAGTAATTCTGAAAACAAATTTTTACACAACATTTAGTTTTGTAAAACTACAAAACTTAGTTTTAAATAAGCTGTTAACATATTTCACAACAATAATGACCAGAAGATGAAGCCTGGATTTTAATTGAATTACTTGCTATCAAAATCCTTCCCCTGTCATGAAACCTGGAACTCTTCAGGATTTGAAGTGACCTTAGGATTCTTCTGCACATTATATTTCTCACCTGAAGTTACGGGGACATATGCATTTTGGCACTTTAGAACCTCCCACCCCCCCAAAACAAATAGCAGTGTGTAGATGGGGAATTTATCAAAACATACACATTGAAACCCAAAGTTTTGCAAAAATCAATAGACACTAATCATAAAAGGAAAAATATTTTAATAAAAACAATAAAAATGTATAGGCTCGTCTAAGTGGGTGTCTCTAGAAGACACGGATTCTTTTTTAAGAAGCCCCTCTGGAAAGTTAGAGCATGTTACTCCTAATGGTGCTCTTTACTCACCGCCTAAGCTGTTTTTCAGGAAGCCATTCTAACTTTTGTTTTAAGAGATTTTAAATAAGCATATGCAGAAGTCCTTTTACTTACACCTACATTTACCACTGTTGTTACTGGGCATGACATTTGATCAGCCGGGTTCCTGTGTGCAACTCCAGGGATCAGAATAAGCCATCAGGGATTATTTCAATCTATGTATCTATTTTAGTTTTCATCCTACCAAACTGTAATTTGTAGGGCAATGTCATATTGGTCCAGGGCACTGTTTTCACTTTGGCCCTAGGGCATGGTTCAGTGGGGAGTGACTCTCTGGCCCTCAGTGAGGCCGAGCTGTTCCTGCCTCAGCCCGGTGGGTTCTTCTAGTCACTGGCCCAGCCACTTGCACAGATTCTGAGGTCCTCCTATTGCTGCCTCCAGACCTAGCACTTCTACTGTGCTCTGCCTCAGGGATTCTCTGTCAGGTGGACTCTCTCTGCCCAGTTCTGCCATTTGCTCTCCACTCCACCTGGTGTGAATATTATATTACCTCACAGCTGTGGGCCCTCCACACTTCTTTATTTTTTTTAAATGTATTTAGTGCAGGGCCCACAGGGTCTCACTATGTGCATTGGATTCATAGCGCTCCTCCCATTTTCAGCCTCCCAGGCTCTGGGATTACAGGTGCATGCCTCCATGCCCAGTCTCAATCGCCCATCTCAGCTCACCCAGGTGTAGGGGGTAGGGAGGTGGGGTGTTGGAATGGGGGGTTGGGATTGAACTCTGGCCCCTGCTGTGGGCCTCTTCTTAAATGTCACCTTCTTAAGGAAAGAGGCTTTCTCAGCCATTGTTTTCCGGATCTCCGCAAGCAGGGGTCACACAAGGGCCCTGCGTCTGTGTTCCTTACTGTTTTCCTATAGCACTTGTCATTCCTAGCCTGTAATACACTTCACTGTACATAGGTGACCCCCCTGGATGGTGAGGAGTGGAGGCTGCAGCTGTTTGGAATGTCAGCAGCGGTACTGAAGACACTGCCTTACTAACAACAGGGCTCACTGTGATGGTGCAGCCCTGGTAGGCGTGCAGACGCTGGGTGATGTGTAAGCACAGGGGCCCTGCTAGGCAGGACAGCACACCTGAGCACTGAGTGGGGGCACCGCACCTTGACTTGAAGGGACAGAGATGCCCTCAGATGTGTTTGCTTAAGACTAGACTTCATCAAATAGTAAGAAAAATAATGGTGAATATACTATGTACTTTTGTCTTCAGAACAGAGTATAAGACATTAACAAAAAAGATTCTTACAAAGAAGAAACAAATATGGCACATGGAGGGGCATTAACTTTGAATTTCATGTTTTAAACTAACCTCTGAATGTAGCCTTTAATTCACGTTTTAAGCCTATGTATACTTTTTAATATTTGAATTTAAGAAACAAACTTCAAAGTCACCTCTGTGTAGTCCCCATAAAAAAGGCAAGGAGGTTATTACATTTTTATAAGTTTCCTCCTAAGTAAAAGGTAGGCTAGAGTACTAGAGGAAGGCCTGGAGTTTTGCCCTAGATATCCCTGTCTTACTGTGGTCGGATTCCTTGGCTTGATGAAAATGGACAGTCTGATAAGTATAAAATACCTAATTGCAAAAACCCACTCTGAAAAAAGAAAGCATTTCATTGATTGTGAAGCATTTCATTGATACATTGATTTCAAGTTGAAATATTTTGTACATCAAATATGCTATTAAAATTAATTTTACCTGTGTTTCTTTAAAAAAACACCTAAAAATTTGAGATATTATGGAATATCGTGATATTTATGTATTTCTTCCTTATGACACAATTATGCAAGATCCCTCCCCTTTCGATTGTACATATATCTAATGTATTATTATCATGTGAAGTTGCTTGAGTGTGAATTAGCAAGGAAGAATTTTCTCATATTTAATCAGAGCCTAGTACCTGTGGATCAGTCTCTCCTGAGGTAGCTTTTTTTCCCAGAGTTGATTGTTTTGTTCTGACAATGACACAGAACAAACATATTTGAGCAGTCCCTGTGTACAGAGCGTGGCTCTGCAATATTCATTCTCAGAGGCCCAAGAGACACAGGTATCTGCCTCTTCTTCAGAAAAGATGAAGCATTTCCCTGCTGACACTAGTCTTTAGCCAGAGAAACTATTCTTGGTTTGTTTTGTATATTAGAATTTCTTAAGATTTCATTCTTTAAAAACGCAAAGAAATTATGCGATTTAAAACAATTAAAATTCACTGACCTATAGCATCTTTAAACCTTATCCTCTATTGTAAACTGCAGGTAATAGTTCAAACCAAAGTTACCAATAGGTAAGTATTAATTTGTAATATAGTTCCAACTTGGTGTAAGCTATGACAGAGCATCGGTAAAGGCAGAAGGTAAATTCGTAAGGTCTGAAGATAAGAGATTTTTTTATTTTACTACACATTGTCCTTGGAGCTCTAGAAACAGAGTAGCTGTGAATTCAGGGAAACGGATCACTAGATCAGAAGAAGAGGAGGAAGGAGAGCTGGAAGCTCATTCAGGCAGATTGCAGTTTCATTCCTAAGGAAAATATTGAACAAACACGATATTGTAGGGTCACACCTGAGAGCAGCAGGAGCAGCTCTTACAGCAGGGAGGCGCTGAGCTTCAGGCCCATTTCCATAGTCTCTAATCCTTCTGACATGGACAGGCTTTTGCCTTAATAAATCCAACGTTGCTGAAGGGGTCTGCCATTTCCAGCTGCCATCTGAGGATAACTCAGGGAGAGATTTATTCTTGTCCATTTGGCCAAGCTGCTCTGCAGACAGTGTCAATGGGAAAGGTCACTCGATGATTCTCTGCCAAACCGCTAGTTCTCCAGGCCTCACCGTGGCTTGCGCACTGAAATGTGTTCAGCACCTTCTCTAGGGTGGAGGAATTAAAGTTAAATGCTATAGAATGAAGGGAAGGCAGCAAGCACGCTGGGCTTGCAGATGAGCTCTAGCTGGGAATAGCACTGTGGGCTACAGCGACAGAATTTATTTTCTGAACAAGAGGAGTTTTTAAGGGCAAAAGGAAGAGCCATTAGAACTGAAGCCCCCCTGCCTCTGTAGCGTGACTTCTCCCTGCTCGTCCAGCCTTCCTTTTCCTCATGTGGATTCTGATCTCTGCTTTCTGGCCTGAAAGCCTATGCACACTTCATTTGTGTTTTGAAAGACTTCTCTGAAGGCTCCATTTAATCCATGAGCTCAAGACTTGGCAGATATCTGTGACTTGGTCTGGCAGGGAGTTCTGTTCTTTTGCTTTCAAAGTCAAAGCTATTGATTTGTTCTGGTTTTTAGATTTTACCTTTTATATTATCATTATTTTTGAAATGTTAAGATTTGTGGGATAAAGTTGCCTAGAAAATATGGAACTCCTCGGGCTATGAGATTCATATCTTCACATATACTAAGTCCTCAAGCTATAAATTGAACTGATAGTGCACAAGTAGCTGTTTGTCTTTGAGAAGTAGCAGTTTATAGATTCTCCTTGTCCAGGCTGTATGACACCATCAACATCTGTTTCCAACTATCGGGATGATGAATGAACAAGCTTCTTGATAGATGAAAGGGGAGAATTTTATTAATGGGCCATGGGTTTGAGCACAATTTAAAAAATAGAGATGGTTTAAACAAAGAAGTCAGCTGCCTCCCACCTTATACTTTTTGAATCAATATTTTAAAGTTTTGAAGTGAATGGCTGACATTTGCCACACTGAAAACAAAGTGGAGAGAGGAATAGTGATTGGTTTGAACCTCAGTTGGTCAACTTTGTAAGAACTGATGTTAAGAGATAGTCTATCCTGGTGAGTGGTGAGAGCCAATGTCTTTGGAGAAGACATACTATGGACTCAGTGAGAATGACTATTGCTTCCAGAAGCACAATTATTTTTGGAAAGAGTCTGAGAATATTCTAGAATGGCTGCTAAATGTTGCACGAGAGCCAGTATGGTAAAGGCTTGGTTTCCTGGTGGTATAGTGGGTGGAGGTACAGTTATTAGGAGGGAGGGCCTACAAGGAGGCAGTTAGATTATGGAGGGAGTGGCTTTGAAGGGGAGAGTCCACTGCCATTTATCAACTCCTCCAAAGCTCCAAACAATGTACCTACTACATCTTGAACTAGAACCTCCAAAACTATGATTCAAAATATCTCTTTTCTCTTTGTTATGTTAATTAAGTCGGGTATTATATTCAGTGGTGGAAAACTAACACAGAGAAACTGACTAAAAAATAGAGCAAATAGACTGGGGTCCAATAACCATAAATTCAGCATGTCTTTAGGCTTTCACAGTTACTATACATACAGCATAGTTGGAGGGAGAGAAAGAGAGAGAGAAGGAAAGATAGAGAGGATGAGGGGAGAGAGAGCAGAGAGAAAAAAGAGAGAGAAAGAGACAGAGAGAGGAACAGACTGAGAGGCAGACAGAGAGACAGACAGACAGAGACAGAGAGAAAACGAGATAGAGAGTGATAGACAGAGACAGAGAAACAGGCAGAAAAAACAGAGATAAAAACAAAGAGAATTGTTAAGTTGAAGGGTAATCAGTCATTTAAGAATTCCCACCCATTCTGTTCTTATGTAGACACAGAATGGCTCTGTGAACCATAGTTGAACACCTATATTGTCCAACTTCGTTGTTGCTAGGAAAAGTACCTCAGACCTACAAGATAAAAGAGGAAAGGTTTATTGGGCTTATGATTTCTGAAGCTTCAGTGCATAGTTGCCTGGCTACCAAGCAGACAAGACATAAATATCTAGTGGAGCAAAGCTCCTCAAGCTGTGATAGACAGGAAATGGAGTAAGAAAACAACACCAAAGAAGAGGGATCCAGGAATCAGAGAGAGTGTCCAAAGTCACTCGACTGTGACAGAAGTGTGCTTTGCTCAATTCTATAATGGCTTTTCAGTCAGTCAATGAGTTAAGGAATGCTTAAGTGTCATAACACCATACAGTCATATGTTTAATTTCATAGAAAAGACACAGATGACTTCTAACTTTAATCCAGTCTAACTGAAAGCCTATGAATATAGGAAGTTTGATATTCTCAGAACTTGCCATAGTCCAATAGAGTTGTCCCTTAGAATACACAGGCAATTGGTTTCACGGTGGCCATGGATATGAAAATTCCCGTATAGTCAATTCCCTCATATAAAGTAGCATAGTGCTTGGTATACAATGCTATCATCTGTACAATCCTTCTATGGTACCTAAGTCAACTATAGATCACTTAAACTAGCTAGTACATGTAAAGGCATCTGAACAGTAAATATACTGTGTTGTGTAAGAAATTACTGCAAGGAAAAATGTTTATATTCAGAAAGGCACAGTTTTTCAAATATTTTTGATTTGCAGTTGATTGAATTGACTGACACAGATAGTGGGAATGGTGTGTATGTGTGTGTGTGTGTGTGTGTGTGTGTGTGTGTGTGTGTGTGTGTATGGTCAAACCATAGATGAGTTTCTCAAAAATTTTGAACAGCCTCACTTGGATATTAATTGGGTGACTTAATTAGTGAAACATTTTAATAGAGAAACCAATTTCATGGCTGTGTATTTGTCAAAACTGGCATAGCACAGTTTTGACAAATGGGATCCTGTTATGGTCAGCTGCTCCTTCCCTAAGAAGGACATGGGGAATTCCCAGGATGATCCAGGGAGCCTGTATTCCCCAAGTCTTCTGTACCTTGATATTGTGCTCATGAGGGTATGTTAAACTTTCTTCTCGGAAAAGCTACCCAAATCACGTAAAAATATTTAAAGTTAGTTGAACAATTGAAGATTCAAATATTACCTTTCCATGGTATTGAAGTACCTATTTTCAGATATTCAAACTTTTGCTAATAATTAATGTCAATTTTACTGACACATAGCTATACAAAAGTACAACTGTATTTGCTTAATTTCATAAGAATGGATCTATAATGATAAATTGGATAAACTGAGAATACCATATAAAGGATGCATAAAAGTCTTCCTGTCAAGCACATGCATGGTGAAAATGACTGCAGCATTGAGAGGCAATGTATATTCTGGCTCCATTTTATGATTTTGGTGTGAAACTTTACCATCCTGAATTTTGGTTTCACATCAATAAAATCAGATAATAATCTCTATATAGGAGTGAGGTAGATAGTACAAACTAATAATACTTAAATAAGGGAAGTTATTACTATATGCTATCAGGTAGACATATAACAAACCAAGCCATACGAATCCCTATGATATCAGATAACATGTCACTTCCTTCAACCCACTAAGGACTTGAAGTGAATAGCAAAATTGTTTTGTTACAGAATACACTGGCATCTGTGGAGGTCGAATAGAGAGAAATGTTTTTCCAAATGTCATACACTATACATGATAGAACTGTCCCTGAAGACTATATCTATGCATCCTAAAGCTCCACAGGAATTAGATACTTTCTGATGAAAAAAAGTAATGCTAAGATATTCCTCAAATCAAGGTCAAATGGAAACAAACAAACAAACAAAGAAACAAAAATCCACTACAGCTTATTGCAGAGCAAGTCAATAGATATAGTCCAAAAGTGTCTGTGCTAATGATGCATGATAACATGCTGAAACAAGGGCTGGCGAAATATCTCAGAGGACTAACTGCCTGCTTAGGCAAGCACAGGGACTGGGTTTTATCGCGGCTCCACATACCACCCATGCCCCCCCCCCCCAGGTGCGCTAAGTGGGCCACAGAGTCCAGCCATAGTGGCACGTGTCTGTAATCCCAGCTCTGGGAAGGCTGAAAACAGGAGAATCACTATAAATTCAAGCTGTGCAGTGAGACCGTGTACCAAATACATTAAAAAATGAAATAAATAAAAATTTAAAAATAAAATAAAAAGCTAAAAAAGAATGTCTTGTTTATGCTGTTGATGTCTTAGTGCCCTTCAACTTTTGGCATTTAATCCACAGGTTAATTAAGGTTCTTTCTGTGATAATCCCTTGGCTTTAGGAACAAAAGCAGCAAACTGATCAGCCACCAAAGTCCTTATTCATTTGCCAGTTTGGGGGCTTCTGAAAACTGGCCATCATTTTTTAGCATTAAATACTTAAGCTTGACAAAGCAAAGTGTGTGGAACATGCGGATAAGCACAATGTAATTTTCCTCCCATAAACATACCTCATGTTCTGTTTCACCCATTTACACAGTCTACTCAGGGAGAATGCAATTTTGCAAATATTCTGGTAATGACAAAATAGTGCAGAAAGGTTGTGCAGAATCCTAAAAAGCTTTGCCAGTACGGTGGTTTAAAAAATACTCTGAGGAATCATTGGAGGTTTTGAGCAGAGGAATTGGATGATTTTGATTTTTAAAATGTATAACTCTGGCTATAATATACGGAGCAGATGGTGAGGGACAAGTTTAGGAATGAAGAGACTGCTTGGGAAACTGTCGAATTAGCTCAGATGAGAGAAAGAAATGACTGACATCGTGGCAAACCTCTTGTTATATTTTGGATTTTTTAAAAAAATATGGCTGAAGAAACAAAAAAGAATGGGATTATCATTTATCATAAGGGTAGTATGACTGATGAAACATAGGCCTTGACAGGATGGGAAAGGTTTGGATTTTCATGTCTGAAGTTTGAAATGCCTGTTATATCCCCAAAGTTGTCTAGTGTCGTGCTAGAAACAGGACTCAGGAATTGCGGTGTTCAAGTGGGTAGAGAAGACAGGAAATGGTTGTTAGGATAGGATGTTATCAAATGGAGGGTGTTTGAGGCAGACCTCTTTGTCAATGTAACACTTAAAATAGATTTGAAGAAAAAGGATAAATTAGTTAAGTGGATCTCTTCATCTGAGTTTTCAGGGTATACATGATATTTTATAGCGCCTTGACTAATATTGCACAGGCAGTTAGTATAGCCATAGAAGGAAGAGCTTCAAGGACTAAGAAATTAAGACCCATCCACAGGTACAGGTTGGACAAGTTAGAAATAAATAAAAGAAACTGAGAAGCAGCCCCCAGTGCAGTGAGACAAACTAAGAGAGAGCTCTGTTTTTAAACTAGCTACAGAAAAGGTTTCAAGGATAAAGGGAAAGGCACTGTGACAAGTACTACAAGATGCCAGGCAAGGTGAGACCTGAGGCTTGAACATGAAAACGTGCCGACATTATCATCACTGGTGATCTTGGTGGGATCAATTTTGTGAAGTAGTAAGGATAAAAGTGTGAGTCAGGATGGATCAAGAAAAAGTCAAGAGGAAATAAGAATGAGGGGCATGGGCAATTGTTTCAGGGGAGTTTTGCAAAAAAGAAGGAAAATAAGTGTTTAGGAAAGGAAGTTCAAGATAAGGCAGATTACTGATGCACCTGACCCAGACAGGGTGGACATTGTTGGTGTAATAGAGAGCAGGAATGGTTCCAGGAGCTATGTCCTTGAGCATCTGTGTCAGCCCAAGACAGGAAGCCGAGTCGCTCTGCTCACTGGTCCTACAAAGGCTGGGTGTTGAGAGGTGAACGTGGGCAGGCTTTCGGATTTAATGGTGGGTATGTAACTTCTTTTCTGGTTGGTTCATATCCTTCTCCTCTTCAAAAGGAATAATAAGCAAAGACATTGCATGATGTGCAGATGTAGAAAGGGAGATAATGGAAGAACAAGACTTGTGAACTAGTTTTTAAGAAAAAAAAAGGTGTGTTATTTTTTATCTTTGTGAGATTCCTTCCTGGAATCAGTATCTTAGCATAGCATGCAAGTTTTTGTCACCCCAGGGAATGCCTGCCTTTGTGTGTGTAGATATCTGCTAATCATTTTTTACTCATTTTGGT
This sequence comes from Myocastor coypus, assembly GCA_004027025.1. Classification (NCBI taxonomy): domain Eukaryota; kingdom Metazoa; phylum Chordata; class Mammalia; order Rodentia; family Myocastoridae; genus Myocastor; species Myocastor coypus. Next base: position 29,419 of record PVJA010017017.1, on the reverse strand, counting down.
ACTATAACTTGCTCTTAGTAGTCTCTATGAGCATTGGACTCTGGGTTGGGACACTCTTGGAAGGCTGGCAATTTGATACTCTTTCAAAATGTTATTTAAATAATGAAGATGAGTAGAAAATTATTTTGATATACCTTGTAAACTGGCTCCCAAGCAGCTGCCTGGCTGGCTCATGTTCTGCCTGAGTTCTAACTAAAATGGCCAAGTGAGAGATGGTACACCAGCATATGTAGGCCTGCAGTGTGGAAGGAGTTTGGGGCCAGGCTGAAGACATGCATGTGGGCTCCTTTTTTTTTTTTTTTTTTTTTTTGTCTTTTTGAGACAGGGTCTCGCTATGCAATTGAGGCTGGCCTTGAGTTCACTTTTGTAGCCAAGGCTGGTCTCGAACTCACACCAATCCTCCTGCCTCAGCCTCCCGAGTGCTGGGATTACAGGTGTGCGCCACCACGCCCGGCTGCATGTGGGTTCTGACCTGGATGCTGTCTCTATTCCTATCTTCCACCTGTGGCTATGTGCATGTTGTTCTTTCTGGGTAGTGCTTTCTCACTGACAGTTAAATTCATGCATAAATTCTGAAATTGGAAAGTAATTTCATTATCATTCACATGCATGATACCAAAAGAGATGCAGCTGTCGTAGATGTAAGAAGATAAAAACATTGCAAGCAACACTGCATGTCTCTGACCCATACACATACCTGGAACATTTTACTGGCTTCTGCCAGCCCAGAACTCCACTGTTGCACTAGCTTCTTTCATGGCCCCAGAGCCCTGGCGTAGCCTTCAGTGTTCCTTGCTGGTCCTTTCAAAAATCTACCTGGAAATGTTCTCAGTTCTTTCTTCAAGACACAAAAAATTCATTTATTCTCTGGAAGATTAGCTTTAAGCTTAACTCACAGATTTTGCAGATGTAACACTTTCTACTTTCTCTGTCCATACAAACATATGCGCAAACTATGTGTTTGCCTCTCTCCCCTCAGCACTGAGAACAGCCCAGAGAAAAGTGAAGGAGTCAGGGATGGTGTGAAAATTAAGCTGGATTGTCAACTTGATGGACTTGAGAGCCACTCAGGGGTTTAGTAAAGCATGCTTGTGTCACGGAGGTTCAATCTTTGGTACTTTACCTGATCCCTGGTACTCTCCTCTCTGATGCTATTCTGCTGTACTATGGACAGGGAAGCTTTGTTCTTCCTTGTTCTTCCCCCACGGTATTTCTGCTTTGGAGTCAGACAACAATGGATTGCATCCCCTGAGATCAGAAGCCAAGGCGAATTTCCCTTTCCTTAAATTGTGAATGTAGCGTACTGTTTCCCAAAATGAAAAGCTGACTCTTAGAGAAGGTGTAGAGTCTACTCATGACCAAAGTGGTGGAAACATTGCTTTTAGGTGTAACCTGATAGGGGTGTGGCATGAGCTGCCTTTAATGCAGAAAACACATATTAACCTTTTCAGGACAGCTGGAGACTAAATTTCTCATGTAAATATCATACATGCTTTATAAACACGTTATAAATTATTTAAACTGAGGTGGATTGAATTAAACATTACATGAAAGGAACTGAATTTATTACAGGCCATCACGTTCCTCTGGAGCACACATGGTGTTGCTAAGAAGCAGAAGTCACGTAAATAATTTTTCCAAATTCCAGCTACATAGAAACCAACTCATGTGCGCCAATTAACCTGTTAACCTGAGTTTTTGCATTGAGCCATACTTTTGTCTTAATTAGCTCAAAATAAATGTGTTATCTCATAATTTAAGTAAATACTTTTGGTTCATGCCCACAATTCTTTATAGCCTATATTATTCAAATACACATGATTCTTGAACAGTGCATTTTAGCAAATAAGGGAATTAGCCATCATTAAATCAAGTTTTGCCTTGCATGAAGATGTTGATAAAGGTGGGGCAGAGCTAATTCTTTAGTGATTTTCTGTAAATGAACACTGGCAAAGTTACAACTGAATTAATGTAAAATTAAATATTACACTAAGGCTATTATCAAAAGAGGTCACAGTGATGAATGGCCTACTTAAATGAAACCACCAAGAAGGAATTCAAACTACAGTTTATTAATCCCAGTCCATTTGCGAGCATCCATTTTTATGCAGATTAAGACTGTATTTCAGGTTAATAAATCAGGATGACATACATTACGACAAGAACCAAATTTCTCTTTTTCTTTAATTCTAAGCAGTTAGAGCCACAGCCAGGTGGATGCAGCTTAGAAAGACTTTTTGGGTAACGAGGAGCAATCATTAAGAGTCCTGGTAGATGATAATTTGGTTTGGATCGCTGGACCTCTGGTCTCAATTTCTTTTCCTTAAGGATGACAGACTCTAGATTTAGGATGGCAGATTTTTGCAGAATTATTTATACTGACTATGCTATTGCTAAAAATTGCCCTTATCCTTTCTATTTTTTTAAATGAGTCCAGGTGCATATTGCATGTATTTTTTAGTTGTCACTAATGTATTTTTTGTTTCGTTAAATTAAGAGAAATTCAGTAAAATATTTCTTGGACACTGGAGTGCTTTATGCAGCATTTCAGATCAAAGAGTTGTGTACATAAAATAGATATAGCCTATGCTGTTTGGCCAACTGAAAAATGTTGGTGCTATAAGTATGATGACAAGGAATGATGGATAACACAGCTGGGAGTGAGGGCAACAGATTAGCCCTGCTCTAACCACCTCTCTGACCTTAGACAAATGACTAAAATTAAAAAATATAGCAAAGAACATTGTGCACGATAGACTCTCAATGAATATTTAGCATCCGATAGAGTGAGCTTAAACTTTTCTGATCCAAGACTTCTTTGTAAATTAGGCAGTGTATCTTGCAAGGATGGAAAAGATGACAGCTGTAATTGGCCCCCCTGTCTACAAAAATGAACCTGCTTAGTCTCAGTGGTCACATGGAAAAGCGCTGTGAAGAACAGCTTCCTATATCAGTTCAGGCCATTCAACGTTTAAGCATTTTAAAATGCTTTCATCTTTCTGATAACAGAGCTGTCCCTGTAGCCAAGGAAGTAGACCTGAACATTTACCAGAAGAAGAACAAAGGAAAATACCAGCGACCACTCCAAGCTGACACAGCCAATGAATTCCCTGGTAGCCTGGGAACCTAGGTGTTCAATGAAATACCCTTTCGATCTGAAGGCTGTAGACATCTGGAAGGCATCTACTGTGAAGATTTTTATGGTCGCTGTTGCTTGGCCATATTCCTTGTCAGTTTCTCTACTGCTGAGTGACACTGTGTGCACTGATTGGGAAGGAAGGTAATTGGCTTGGTCCCCAGAAGTGTCACACTGTGGTTGTGGCATGACCTGTTTGTGTCATGAGCAGCATGTCTCACAGAGGGAAATATCCTGGAGTGTGGCCAGGGCAGGAGAGAAGCCACATGGTCAGTGAATACTGTATGCTGCTGCAACAGCGGGAAGCAGCCTCCTGGCTGTGTACCATCTTGGGGTGGTGCGATGTTGCCAAAGCAAAGGGCAGGCTGTGCCTGTGTGTTGAGGAGGTGATATTGTAAGTGCTATTATGACTTCTTCTTTTCTTATATGGCTGAAAAAGTCGCTGCCTGAACCACTTGTTTCAGTTCTCTCCACTGATGCTTGGCTGCTCTGGGTTTTCCCCTGAGTTTTGCTGTGCCCCATCACAACAAATGTTATTAATTAATAAAATGTTTTTAATAATTGGTTTATGATGGATTAAGTCAGTAAGCATTATCATGGTTCATAATATTTTGTATATCTAACACTAGAGGTGTATATCCCTTTGAAGGCAAAATATACTATAGGGCTAACTATAAAATTAATTTTAATATATAGAAAGTAACTAATAAGTGCTCTCTTGTATACAATATATATTATACTCAGATCTTAGTTATATAAAATTATCAAAAATTTTGACATCACTGTACATTTGGTTCAGACATTTAAAACTTGGTCTATAGCTATTGGATTTGATTAAATGAGCATTTTATTATTATATAAATGAGTTACATTTATATATTTGCTAATGTCTATTTTTGGTTGTTAACATTCTTATTGAACTTACAAAAACTGTAAAGATGTCCTTTAATTATTTTTATAGTTAGATTCCTCAAAGGAATCTAAATTTTGCCTTAGGAATGAAAATTAAGTAAAGACATGTAAGGATTTCTGTATAGCTGTGGTATTAATTGTTGTTAACTTCATGGTATATTGAATTCATTTTTGTTTCCCAAGTATACTGGCCTTCTAGATTATAGAATTTAACAAAGTTTTCTCATCATACTGAAAAAAGTTGTTTAGAAGGGTAGATATTTTCAGGCTTACTTTATGGAATTGTTTTAGAATGATGAAAATTAAATGTTACTAAAAACTTACTGTCCATGCAATGCTACTCTAAGTAAAGATTAGAGGGCCAGTGAGATAGCTCAGTGGACTAAGTGCCTGCTTTCACAAGCACAGGGACCGTGGTTCTATCCCTGGTCTCCCATGAAACACCAGCCCCACCACCAGGTGTACTGTGTCAATGACTGAGTCCAGGAGTGGTGGCGTGTGCCTGTAACCCCAGTGCTGGGGAGGCTGAAGACAGGAGGATCACTATGAGTCCAAGCTGTGTAGTGAGACCTTTTACCAAATACAAAACAAAATAAAAAAAGATTGGGTAATAGTTATCTAGGAGCTAACTATAAAGAAGTACCTTCTATTTGGTTCCTGTATTCAAAAAAACGTAGTAAATTTAAATGTGGATTTATAGTATTTTATAATTGGATAATCTAATGCATCAATTAGTTATTTTATAGTAGAGTGGAAATGTAAATATATTTTCAGAGATAAAAGCCTAACAATGCTCATATGATGTCAAAATAATAGTTAAGCTAAAATCTATTTATAGTACTTTACAACTGTTGTTTAATAAAATGTTTAGTAAACAGAGCTATGACTTGTAGAAGAAAATTTAAGTGATATATTAAGAGGGTAGGCCATTACCTATAGTAAAGATAAAATGTAATCATGATTCTTACTATGAATGGTGAGCATGATTAACAGGAGTTGTAGCTGTTCTCCATTCATTTGTATTTTCTAAGTATGCACTATCTGAAAAAGATAGTAAAGCTTAAGATTAAAGCCTACATTTCCCACCTCAAGGCTGGTGCAATGGAACCTCTAGGTATTCAACAACTGAGGCTTGAAAAACCAAAGCTAAAAAAAAGCTACTTGACCTAAGACAGCCACTGTCTTAGCCTTTCTACTTCAAGGTCAGCTAGGATCTAGGGCATGATGCAGCTCTTCTAAGAGGACCCTGCTACTCTGATGAACCAGGCAACCTCCTCAGCAGAGAGACTGTTGACCTCAGAGCACAGAGGTTAACAATATACATTGTGCATACAAGAAGGGACTGCTAAAGGACTACTTGAGGGCCAGCCAGATAGCTCAGCAGATTAAAGTACCTTCTTAGGCAGGCAGACACAGGGACCAGGGTTCATTTCTTGGTGAGCTGTGCCAGCTCCATGGCCAGTGCATGCTGAGAGGGTGATTGAGACAGGGCATGGCGTTGCAGGTCTCTAATTCCAGTGCTTGCTGAAAATAGGAAGATCTCTACGAATCTGATCTGTGTAGTGAGACCTCGTAGGCCTTGTACTAAATATATAAAAATAAATAAATCACCACCTGAGGACTACTGAGGAGAAAATTGACCCATTTCCACATGAATTGATCAAACAAAGATCATGATCATTTTGGCGGATAGGATAAGTGAAAGAAGAAAAGAATGAGCGGCGCTAAGGAACTTTACATATGTTCTTCAAAGTAACCCTTGAAAAGCCTTCACTGAACTTGAGAAATACATATAAATATATTCATTTTAATTAAACAGGTGAACCTTAACTTGGTCTTAAATACTCATCAAAAATAAGCAGGGAGAGGGAGAGAGACAGACAAACAGACAGACAGACAGACAGACAGACAGACAGACAGACAAACAGACAGACAAAGAGATTCCAAACAAAAAAATACACATTTTACTGGCAGTCACCCACTGTATCTATGACTTATGGCCCCAAGTAGTTTTTGATACCAAGTCCCACTAGCCCTATTCAAAACTGTGTCCTTCAGCCTCTGTTAGTATATTCCTAATATACTATTTGAGTGACTTTCAAATAATTGTCAGGTAAAGACTTAGTTTCTTTCATGCCTATAAAATAAAAAAGAAAGTACAATCTAGTTACTAAGCTTTGTTACCTTAGGAGTATAAACTAATTTTTATGTTCTATGTGTTTATATTATATTAGCTAATGTCAATAATTACAAAAATCTCCTAGACTATAAAACATAACCTTGTAAAAATTTTAATGCTTGACTGTCAGAATACATAAATATCTTTAGTATTTTCATTCAGTGGTATAATTACAATAAGAAGACTTCAGTTTTCTTGTAGATAAATCAGAGAAGACTCTGTACTTTCAAACTCTACCAATTACATTTTGGTAAACATCTCAAAACAAATAGATGTTGATATTAAAGATAAAAGGCATAGGCCAAATGTCACTGTCTCTCAAACTTTTGGAGCCACTACTTCTCAACAGTCCACTGTTAATTTCTGGCCCTGGGCTATTTCACAAAGTTATAAAATAAAGTTTAATTGTCAATGACTTGGTGATATCTCTGTTTTCCCTTTTAGGCTATCAGAAATGGTCATTCATCCAACAATAAAATGCAATCTTTCTTTGTCTCCTTCAGATCAGTCATGGTAAGATTTGATCCATGGCTTTGCAAAATCAATGGCCCTTTATAGCCTGAAGCTGTTGTAAGAAGATGTACCGCTAGGCCTTTTTCATCCTCTTTATTTATTTATTTTTTAAAGATTTTAAAAATTTATTTCTCTTAAAACTCATTTATTTGTTTGTGTTATGGCTGGCTCAGCCTGCCCTGGGGTGGGGTGTGCAGCATGTGGTGCCAGGGATCGAGGAGTGGTCGCAGCACTTGCCTTAAGTTTCCTCCACAGGCGCTATAGACCACTGAGCCATCTCATTGGCCCTACATCCTCTTTAGAACATGGGGTCAAAATCTGGTGAAGTGTGAGGTCAAACTACAAATGAGAGATCAGTGAAAAGAAGGAAAAAATCATGACTAACAATTATACTTTTAAGGAGACTGCATATTTTGGGTCTCAATCAACGTTATCCAATGCTATCCATATCGGTGTCCTCTTGGTTAAATGTAGGCTCCTTTACGTCCAGACCCATCACACTCAAAATTCCCCAGACATACTACAAGTCCATAAATTGGCTTAACTGAGAAAGTGAAGAGTGGAGGTCTGGTCCTAAAATAAAGGAACAGGCTAGGAGAAACCAAACAATGATTGAATCACCTACTCAAAAGAAAAAGAGGGCTGGTCAAACAGCTTGGTAGATTAAAGTGCCTGCAAACAGGTGCAGGGGCTGGGGGTTTGATTCCCGGGGCCTGCCATGCTGGCCCCACACCCAGGGTGCAATGAGACGGCAACTGAGACTGGGCATGGTGGTGAATGCCTGTAATCTGTAGCTCTTGAGAGACTGTAAAAGAAAAGAAAAAGAAAGAGAACAAGAAGAAAAGAAGAAAAGCAGAAGGAAAGAAAAAAAGAAAGGAAAGAAAAAGGAAGACTGGACTTGTAAGAATTGAATGGGCCACTGCTCTCTCTGAGGGTGGATTGTTTCTCTTCCTGAGATTCCACCTCTCAAGAAGCATAAATGTCCCCTGGCCAGGGAATAGTTATTCTCTCTGTCTCTCTCTGTCTCTCTCTGTCTGTCTCTGTCTCTTTCTTTGAGTGTGCTCCTTTTAAGTTTTTTCCTAATAATCCCTTCATGTGTTTCTCCTTGACCAGTCCTGCAAATTATTTTTCCATGCCATGGGTTTCTGAGTTGCCAAACTTATTCTACAAACATGATGGGTTGATTTCTTATTTCCACTTCACCAAACTCCTCACACCTTGTCCAGTGTCAGGGCCACAGGGAATTCAGCAATGCTCAAAACACACATTCTTTTCCCTAGTTCCTTTATACCTGAGCAAGTTATTTATATATAGTTTATAATTTAATTCTCACAAATAACTTACAGAGTAAAAACTATTATTTTCTCAATTTGGCATACAGGTCAAAATAGTCTAAATGCTCAAAATTTTCCTCTCAGAGGAATTCATAAGGAAAATAACAAGGGGTCTCTCAGTCTTTCTTTTTTTTTTTTTTTTTTTGTCTTTTTGAGACAGGGTCTTGTTATGCAGTTCAGGCTGACCTTGAGCTCACTTTTGTAGCCCAGGTTGTTCTCGAACTTGCACCGATCCACCTGCCTCAGCCTCCCAAGTGCTGGGATTACAGGCGTGCGCCACCACACCCGGCTTCTCTCAGTCTTTCAAGTCCACATTATTAAATGATCATTACCCTGAGTCTCAATAGATTTGTACTAATTGGATATTAAGGGTACATATTTTTATCCACTGCCTTATATTCATAAGCATAAAATATAAATTTCATATTATTTTCTATATGGTGTATGGTATGTGTATCCATATAAAAATCTATCAGCACCTTTCTGAATATGTTAAATAGCACAATGCAGCTGGGGACCAAATTTATAGAAGGGAAAAAGGCTGTGACCTCCACTGCTGCCCCCAAACATTACTACAGCTGCGTCATGCATGCAGAAGCTGAGCAGCAAGGCGACATCCTGGGAGGCCTAACACCTGCTCTGTCTTTAGATAGCTGCAGACTTAAGCTATTCTGAAAGCATTAATGTAGAGTTTGAAATGAAAACATAGCTGCTTAGACTTTAATAGAAGACAAACAAAATGCAGGGTAGCCCGTGGGTCCATTATGAGCAAGGCATCTTTTTATTTTTTGTTAAAATGCATCACATCAGAGCGTGAACACACACTGGAGAGGACTTAGAATGCACACCAAGACCCTTCGCTTTGGCCTTGACTAACCGCAGAGAATGCCAAGCAAGGAGCTATCCTTCAAATCTATAAATAAGGTGAAAAGAAAATGAGAAGTAAAAAAGCTGAAGGTAAATTTTTTGACAACTTCTTCGGATTGATCAAAGAAAAATCACCACAATTCTAGGTTGAGATTCACGACATAAGAAAAAAAAAATGCAAAAACTATTTCTACGGAGCCTTCTGTATGGGCTGCTCATCCACGGGGTTGCTCTGAAAGGAAATGTGTGTAGTGGAGAAAGAAAAGAAGCATCGCTTTAAGATCATAGCTCTGCTGGGCTTAATTCTTTTTCACAGTGACAAACAGAGACCACAGTGGTAGCGTTTGAAGTTAGGATTAATCTAAGAAAAGATTCAGAAGCTTTTAACAAGACTTTTGGATGGAAAAGCTGCGTCAGGATTTTTTCACCATTTTCTTTTTTTTTTTTTTCATGTCTTCTGAGTTTCACTGAACAAAAAGCAGTGGGAAACGGGAGAAGAGTAGGGCATTATTAACTGGGGCAAAAGTGATGACTTTCCTTTTCCTTGTTCATTCTTAATAAATTATGTGCTTTCAGCTAAAATAAATGGTGCACGGTATTCATATCCATTTCACACTTCATGTTAACTCTTTCTATTTTCTCTCAGCTCCACAGAAGTCTCATTCTTTCTGGAACCTAACTTTTATTGGAAATAATCCACAATTCTTGATAATGAAGTTTCTGTCTTTAAACCAAGGATGAGAAAATAATATAGGTGAGGAGGGACCCTGTGCTGTCAGTCATAATTGATTCGGCCTGCAGTGCCACCCTTATGGGAGATTTGGTTCACCTATGTATTGGCAGATGGTTATCAACTGACTTAAAGACATAGAAAGACAAAGAAAGGAAGAAGAAGTCTTTAATTATGGTATTTTATTATGTCTTTGGTATAAGTACACTCAACAATGTTGATTTTGATCCATTCCTGGTTTGATAACTGGCTGGCAAATTCTCCGAATTTTACTAGTGGGCAACTAAAGAAGCTCACTTTGAGGCATGAATTGCTCTTTTAATTAATATGTCCTTATAAAAGCCTGCCAATCAAAATTGGGAATAAACATTTTAATGAGCAAAATCTATTACATCCATCACCATGGGTATACAAATGAACTTAAGATATCAAGATTAAACACTGAGCCCTACGACACATCAGTAGGAACTGTTTTGCTGTATCCATTTGAGGTCCAGGGAGAAGAATGCATATAAAAACAATTAGCCATTCCTTCCTTTTGGTTGGCTGTGAATAATATTCAACATGTTTTCTTCTTTTTCATAGAAGAAAACATTATTCATTATTCACAAATAATAATAAAATCCAACCAACTTTTAGCTAAAGTAAAAGATTTCTGGGGCTGGCCAAATAGCTAAGTAGATTAAAGCACCTGCATGCAAGTACAGGGACCAGGGGTTTGATCCCTGGACCTGCGGTGCCAAGCCCCACTACTGGGGCGCTGTGAGATGGCAATTGAGACTGGACATATTTGTGCCTGTAATCCCAGTTCTTGAGAGGTTGTAAACAGACAGGTCACTCTAAGTCTGATCTAGTAGTGAGACCTTGAACACTCCGTAGAGTCTTCCCTAAAATATACAAAAAAAAAAAAAAAAAAAAAAAAAAAAAAAAAAAAAAAAAAAAAAAAAAAAAAAAAAAAAAAAAAAAAAAAAAAAAAAAAAAAAAAAAAGGAAAGAAAGAAAGAAGGAAAAAAAAAAGGATTTATTACGTTTAATAAAAAGTTCATGCATTTTGGCAGGAATATTGAGTGTGCGCATCACTACACATTTCCAGTCTATGTGTTTCCTTAATCTATCCAAAATATTCTCATGTTTGCAGCCTACCATTCATACCACTTTTTACTGGATACCAGCAAAAATGAACTAAACATTCATATTTGGCTAGTGAGTCAACTTACAAATCTTTGTCTTGACTTTTAGACTTTATTAAATCTTTTTATGTGGTTTGATTAGCTGAGAGAGAGAGAGAGAGAGAGAGAGAGAGAGAGAGAGAGAGAGAAGAGGGAGAAGCAGAGCCCATGCTAGCAGGCTTCCTCTTCTTTCTTTTATTCCATGTGCACACCCAGCCTGCTGGGTGATGGTGTCACACACTTGTGTGTCTTCCCTCAGTTTGTTGACTTTCATGCCAACCTTCTCCAGAAATACTGCCTCCCACAGAGACCCCCAGAAGTGTGCTTTGCTAGTGTCCTAGGCATTTCTTAATCCCATTAAGTTAACAACCAAGATTAGCTATTATAGGAAGAATGAGGGACAATAGTCAAAATGATTGAATTTTCCCTTTTATATGCTCGGATATGAAGCCTATAGCATTGCTATTTGGTCTCCATCATTTCATGATGCCAGCATCGTTGTCCAAGCAACCAAGCAGTGTGAGGACTGCCGAAGTAAGTCATTTCCTTGTGACAGCAGAAAGGATAATGCAGCGCTTAGGTGTGGATCTCAGTTATTCCACTTGGTAGTGATGAGACACTGCAAATTATTGAATTCCTCTGAGGACCAGTTTCATTACATTGTTCTTGTTGTCAAGAACTTGGCTGTGGAGATTGTTCCGATTATCTAGTGTATATTAACATGAGATAAAGAAAGAAATAGCTCACGAAGAATGAGTAACTATAGCACAGTTGAAAAGAAATAACATTCAAATATTAACTAATTCGATGAAAATTAACTAATTGGAAAGCCTAACTGATTAAAGATATAATCAATATAATTAGAAAGTCTATTAATGAAACATTACTCAAATATTTTTAGATGAATTATTCAAATGTATAAACATACATAAATAGAAAGAAGTAAAGAGTTAACAAATGAAATAGGTTCTGTCTTAGTTATTTGTATAGAATTTGATAATAGGCAAAACGCATTACATACTTTTAGATTAATGTATATTGATTTGTATGCACAGTTAACGTATTTGATAACAGTATAAAGCATGCGCAGGAATGCTAAACACCGACTTGGTTCTTGAGAAGCATGGCGAGAAAGGAACCACGAAGTTTTTTCTTTCACAAAGTTTTACATAGAAAGTATATATGGGTATCTATTTCCGTAAAGTAGAAGATCTGATTTAATAGAAAAATTGCTAAAGTATATTTAATAAAACTGGTTCATGTCTCTATAAGCATTTGTGCTATCTTGTCTAGACTTTTGCATTTTTAAAAGCATTGTCTTTAGATTTTTCAACACAAAGAAAGAAGGTTTGGCTAACTGTAGTTCAATTCTCCCAAGTGTGTATCAGTTGGAAACCCTAGCAGGGCAGGTTCTGAAACTGAAGGACCCAGTGATCAGTGTGTCATTTATTTAATTAGCTTTGCTTTTATGCTCTTCCCACGGCATACTGACTATACGACTTTCCTTGGGGGTCTTTCATTGTTATGGTTTATGTCTAGTTGTCCCCCCAAAGCCTCATGAGTCAGGGGGTGGGCACTTCTAGAGTTTGAAACTTGATCCATGATCCCTGGGATTAGGGGTTTTAGTACTGATGGGATTATGGGTCTCAGTACTTCTGGGATTACGGGTGTAGCCTAAGGCGGAGGCTAAGGTGGAGAGCCTGAATGTAAAGAGAGACAGAGAGACTGACTAGAGCTATTGGTGCTGCTCTGCTACCCTGATTGATTGGCTGCCTCTGCCACCATTTTGCTGCTGTTCTGCCGCCATGAACTGGATGCTCTCAGTCCTGCTCCACTCAGCCTTGGGCCAGCAGAATATGGACTGAAACCTTAACGAACTGTGAGCTAAATAAACCTTTCCTTCCTTCATTTTGAGTGTCGAGTAGTTGTCCCAGCAATGAGTAAAAAGTAACTAAGACACTCATATATTTCTATACCATTCCACTCATCACTCAGAGTATCATTAATTTGCCTGTGTAATTTTAAAAATTAATTAAAATTAATTAATTATTTGGTACATGGTCTCACTACACAGCCTGGACTCACAGTGACCCTCCTGTTTCAGCCTCCCCAGTACTGGATTCTCAGGAGTACACCACCACGCCTGGTTTCTGTGGCCAGCACAGAGTGCATGAGGTTCCGGGGCTGACACAATGTACAGTACTGGGGATTGAAGCTGGGTCCTTTCTCTTGCCAGGCAGGTACTTAGAGCATTGAACTATCTTCCTGGCCTTACCTATGTGATTTTACCACTTAAAAGTTTCTGCTTCTTTCTCTTGATAGAGCTGAGTCTTAATGCACATTTTACAAATATTGCTGGGAAGTCTTGGAGCATGAATTTAACATTTTCCACTTTTACTGAGGTTACACCACTATGGCTCATTTCTTCTATAGAGGTATTTAAGAATGGAACTCCTAAATCAGAGGTAAGATTCTCCAAGCATCTTTTTGTGTATTAAGTGGACAGAGGCATATTCATAGCTTTTCAAAACATAAGCAGTCATTGAGTATTTCCTGTGTGCCAGGCACTGTGCTAGGCTGCAGAGGAAAAAGAAAGAAACGTGGCACCTGATTTTTCTTTCCAGGTATTGATATTAATGGGGAGACCAAAACAAACATTCAAGCAAGCAGAGGAGTAAGGGAAAAGAGTAAGAGTCTTAGCTGTTTCTTTCACTTTTGAGACAAAATACTTGACACCCAAAGTTAATAGAGGAAGGATCAGCCTGATAGCTCAGTGGATGAGCATCTGCTTAGGCAGAGCATGTTGGTTGGGGTCCGATCCCTGGCATGCTATGCCAACCCTGCCCACAAGATGCGCTGAAATGGAAACACACGCCTGTAACGCCAGCACTTGGGAAGCTCAAAACAGAAGAATCACTGCGAGTCCAATCTGTGTAGTGAGATCTACCAGCGGTTCTCAACCTGTGGGTCGCGACCCCAGAGGGGGTCGAACGACCAAAACACAGGGGTCACCTAAAGCCATTCCGAATCATAACAGTAGCAAAATTACAGTTTTGAAGTAGCCACCAAAATTATTTTTTGGTTTGGGGTCACAGCAACATGAGGAACTGTATTGTGTGGTCACGGCATTAGAAAGGTTGAGAACCACTGCGTAGACCCTGTAGATACTTCTCTAAATACAGGAAAAAAAAAAAACAAAACAAAAAAACAAAAAAACAACAAAAAAAAAAAACATAGGTTCAAGGAAGAAAGGTTTCTCTGGCTCACTGTGTAGAGGTTTCAGTTTATCGTCGGCTGGCTCCAGGGCAGTGTGGCATGGTGGTGGGACATCACAGAGAAGAACTAATTTATAGCAAGTAGAACATACCAAAGGGAAGAGAAGCTTCTTTCTGTCCTTTTTTTAGTAGCCAGGATGAGGATGGTGCCAATCCAAAGCGTGGGCTGATGCAGTAAACACGCACTGTTAATCCTAGCACCCTTAATCCTAGCAGTGAACTGTGCGTCATTTGGACTCTTCAGCTTGAGTCACCTTTAAAATTCTGCACTTATATTATAGCTGCACGAGGCTTTGGGGAATATCTAGGCACCAGCCGTAGCATAACCCTTGGTAATAATTAACAAAAACAATTCTGACAAGCAGAACTTCATGGAAAACTGAGTTAGGCATATAAGAATTGCCATAAACTTTGAAGGGAAAGTACAACATACCAGGCTATAATAAATGAAGAAGATGGGGAAGACAAGTCTGGCTTTAGATCTTAGTGTTCTACTTGTATTAAAGAACATGTTGGATTTGATGATATAGGTGGACCTCAGAAGCTTGCACATGGGAAGTCTGTTGAGAAGAGTCTAAGCCGGGCGTGGTGTCTCACGCCTGTAATCCCAGCACTCGGAAGGCTGAGGCAGGAGGATTGGTGCGAGTTCAAGACCAGCCTGGGCTACAGAAGTGAGCTCAAGGCCAGCCTCAGCTGCATAGCGAGACCCTATCTAAAAAAAAAAGAGTCTAAACAGACACGGGACAGTGATAGAATGTGTGGGGTCCGCAGCAGAGGATGTGTGAAAGGAGAGCATTAGGAGGGGGAGTCAGAAGCTAAAGTTCACAGAAGCTAAGCTTGAGGAATTTGGACAGCCCTGACAATCTGCGTCACATGGGGAAATCGCTAGCACTCTGACCTGAGATGCCATCTTGAATGGCAGCAAGGGATGAAGAGGAAATAAAATCAAGGATGCCGGGAGATGGATGAGACTGGCAAAGCCCAAGGAAGTCGTTCCCCCTGTGAGAAGAACCCTGAGAAGGACAGTAATGGCTGCGTCACGGTGCCTTCCTTCCTCTTCCGGCTCCCTGCACACATTTTCTCATGCCCATCCTGTCTATTGACACCTCTGCATGTCCCAGTGTTGCCCCACAGCTTTTCATAGTTGGCCCTCTCAGCCTCAGCTCCTCAAGAACTGAAGATGTAGGATGCCTTAGAAGCTTACTTTTACAACCTGCTCCTCATTCTCTATGTGAAATGTTTCGCTCCCCTAGTGTCTCTTAGTCACTCTTCATTCAGTCTTACTGGCGCACTTTCCTTGGACTCCCCTACACACAGTGAGGTCACAAGCAGAGCCCTCGCCGCCGGGACTCCCCACTGTCTTCGGCACCACCTGCTAATGATGAACTGGTGGTAGGTGCTCAGCGAGTGCTCCTCAGTGAAGCGGGGAAGGAGGGGGAGGATCACGATGCAGAATAAGTTTTTAAGGTTTTAAAAATCTCCATTCTTATTATGTGAAAACCGTGATAATTAGTTATGCACCAAGAATTTCAAAGCAAGGTGTCAGTGCCAATGATGAGCAGAAAATGTTACCTTCAGGAAATTAAAACCTTGCGCTGAAGAAAAGAAATGAAAATCTTTACTCTCTTATCCTAAATACTCATAGGACTGAGGGACAATTCTTTGGAATCTATTGAAAATCCATCGTTCAGGTTCTAATATACCAGCCACATCCCTGGGGCCCTCTTCCTTCCAATGCTGAAATTCTTATGGTTTTAACTTACTGTACTCCTAATGTAAATCAATATTCTTTTCATATTAGTGGTTAGCCACAGTAGTCACACACTTATTTCACTATCACTTTTCTTATCTAAAATATCTATGGGTCTTACCATAGGGACCAATACTGACAGCTTGTTCCAAGAACCACAGTAAGTATAACTCGTAACTTTATACACTAGTTTTGATTTAGAGTGTGATGATATAAGCCATTAACTTTTAAAAGCGAGCACTGAGACTCTTCCTAAGGTGGGATCAGATGGCTTTTACATCATCAAACTTTGTGCAGTAATAATGCAGAAATGTAAACTGAATTTCAGCTGAACTATTCACTTATGATTAACTAAGTAGTAACTGAATCCGAACTCTGAGATTTGTTTATGCCCCTTGGGCTGTATGAAAATTCTTCAAGAGAAGTCAGATGAAAAGTTTTAGTTGCTTTATGTATCAGCTAGCTAAGCAGCCTCTAACAAAACCTCTCTTGGAAGGGCAGAAGTTAAAGGGTATCCACACCTCAGGGGAGGAAGCAAGGAGCCTGGGCGACTCCACCTGTGCAGTAAGTAGAAAGGATTCTTTACAGTTGTTGGCAAGGAAAGACCATGAAGAATAAATGATGCAAGGTGCTAGCAGTGATGAAAATCACTACTTAATCTAATTGGTGCTATTTATGTTCTGGTGGCAAATCCAGAAACTGAGGTATGATTGCAAGAGGGTATGCTTTCCTGCTCCAATAGACTGTGTTCCTATCAATTCACTCGGATCAGAAATATTTTAGCTTATCCTAGTGTTGTTAAAATGATGGCTTAATTACTTATTAAGAAATAACTGTGACTTAAATTTACAAAAAGCAGTGGCTGAGTGGTACTGTATGAATGGTTTTGGGAGAGTTACGGAGGAAAGAAAAATGAAGGGATGAAATAGCCCAATAGGAAGATAATGTAGGGAAAAATCAAGTTTGAGACATAACCATATTTAACTTTAAATTTGGCTTCCAAAACTTGCTCAGGGAGCAGCTGGTGAGATAGTTCAGTGGACTAAAATGCCTGCTTAGGCAAACTTAGGCAATCCCAGATACAACCACCCCCAGGATGGGCGGGGCTGGTCAGAGTCTGGGCCATAGTGGTGCATGCCTATAATTTCAGTGCTGGGGAGGTTAAAAGCAGGAGGATCACTATGAGTCTGAGCTGGTAGTGAGACCCTACAAAAATCAATACATTAAAAAACCCCTCAGTTTCTCAGGAAACTTTCCTAAGAAATCAGAGAAATGAAAGCAATTATAATATCAGTTCTCTTTTCTTCTCAGAAGTCCTACAGAATACCTTGAGAAAATTCACTTGATCTGGAAACTACTTATATAAAATCACATGGGGCCGAGCTATTGTGAAGAGACTGTGAGCTGTTTCTCGTCAAAGAACCAGTCACTAATATCACACAACAGCATAATCAGTGCATGCACCGTGGGCCGCATAAGCCATATCTCAATAAGCCCAGTTTAAGTAGTGCTGCTTCCCAAGAAAGCAGTGGTATGCTATAGAAAATGAGAGCTCCATGGCCAGTTGCACACCCTACCAAGGCCAGTGCTTAGTCAGCTCATAAAGAGAAAGTGTTTCATTGGTTCATAGTTTGGGATATTTCAGTCCATGATCATTTGGCACTTTGCTCTGGGGCCAGTAGGGGTGTGTGTGTGTGTGTGTGTGTGTGTGTGAGAGAGAGAGAGAGAGAGAGAGAGAGAGAGAGAAAGAGAGAGAGAGAGAAAGAGAGAGAGAGAGAGAAAGAGAGAGAGAGAGAGAGAGAGAGAGAGAGAGAGAGAGAAAGAGAGAGAGATTGAGAGGGGAGGGTTAGGTTGTCCTGTGCCCTCTGGGCTACACCCACAGTCATCTGAAAGCCCTGTCCTAGGCCCAGCTTCTTAAAGTTTCTACCACCTCTCAAAATCAAGAACTGAAGACCAAGCTTTTCACTATGAGTATGTGGGGAGCATTTGAGATCCAAACTGTAGGAATCATGAAGAAAATGAGGAAGAAAAGAAAAGAGAAAGAGGGGAGGAGGAAGAGAGGAGAGGAGGAGGAGGGAGGGCCTTGAGGCTTGATTCTATTAGATGATTATGCTGAAGTGTTTACAAGTAAAAAAAAAAATTGGTGAAAAACTAGGATTTTCCTCTTTTGAATGACAGCAAAGATGTTGTTGTTGTCTTGGCAAAATTGAATGCCCTGGACAATATGGAATAGAATCCCAGAGACATCAGCCTCTTCCTTCATGTTCTCTTAGCCTCTGCCAAGGGAGATGTCAACTAGTCCATGGTTTCCAGTAAGCCTTAGTTGATGGTGATACTAATAACGATGGTGATGAGAATGGAAAAGACTTTGATTCAAAAGAAATATATCTGTGTTCGTGGGAATAGGTAATATGTTTCAGTTACAGGCAGCTTGAGCAAGATATTTCTTAGAAAGGAGGATGCCACACATTATGCCCTGTAAAAGAATGTTTTCAGTCATTTATTTTTCTTAGGGAAAACTTTTAGAACAACCGTGTGTTATCAGTGTTCACATTTACTTTTTCTTTAGTTTTACGGTTTCAGCAAGCAAATATATTTTCTCCAGAATTTGGCTCAGAACAGTAATATAAAATTTGCATTAAAATAAATTAGGGGATGTGATTATTTAAACATGTAATAATTTATGTCAGAATAGTCTTTCTTACACTTACGTTTAATTAGTAGCCATTCCAGAGCTACATAACAGAATGCTTCAGTAAAAAAAATGGAAAATCTGTCCATCCTGGTAAAAGAAAATATTTTTTTATCCAGACTGCATGAGTTGGGAATTATGCTGAAATGAAGATTTAAAACTTTTTATCCAGGCCACACATCTCTTCTCCGTTATAGGAGTCTTTAAATTTTAGCATTTGCTGAAATTACTCTTAGAGTCTCACAATCACTGTTATTCCCTTCCAACCTCTGTAAGCCAAAGATATGATAGAAGGTTTTTGTACGTAGTTGCAAAATTTCTTTTTTTGTAAGAGGTAGTAGTGTAGTCGAGAAAAGTCTCTTTTCCAGGGTGGTCTTGAAGAAAAGATTCTCAAATTTGCTTCAAGAGATTGGAGCTTGAATTTGTACAGTGGGTGTTTGGGGGTCTGAGGGCTAAAGGGAGGGTGGTGCACCTAAATGTGCTGTCCAAGGAGAGTAATATACAGTTCATTTAGCAAGCTGATGTCCAATGTTCATTCAAGTGTATCTTAAAATAAACTAGAAGAAATAGAAAAATTTATGCCTTATAGTCAAAAAGCCAAAGAACAAGACTATTTTTCTTCCTCTAGTAAGCCTATACATTAGGCATAGGTATCACCAATTCACTCATTCATTTGCCAACTATTGAACTTTAATTATTTATCAGGCTGTATAAGAAAGTCTTCTATTTAAAGAAAAAACAAACAACACCATTCTTATCTGCAAAGAATTTTCATTGTGAAGGAAAAGAGATCTATGTACGAACTTTGAGTATTGGGGTATGAGGTAGAAATTAACGTCAAAGCCTACAGTGCATGCTTAAATGAAAACTTTAAAAAAATTGTTGCAGTAGAAGACATATTGCTGTTAATCTCTCACCAAGCATTGGCTTTGCATGTACTTATAAAAAATAACTTGAAGATGAATGAGAGGTTATCAACCAAGGGGAAAGGCCATTGTACTCATGGTACTGTAGGCAGCCAAAGCAGATAGAAATATTATAGGCAGTCAGATAGGGCCAGGTCCTCCAGAGCAATATGAAAAGCAACGTGACTATGCAGCTTTTACAAGAGACAGGCACGGGCCAGACCT
The DNA here is from genome assembly GCA_004027025.1 of Myocastor coypus. Taxonomy (NCBI): domain Eukaryota; kingdom Metazoa; phylum Chordata; class Mammalia; order Rodentia; family Myocastoridae; genus Myocastor; species Myocastor coypus. The sequence continues at coordinate 9,733 of PVJA010017017.1, read as the reverse complement.
CGAAACAGAAGAGTAAAGAAATGCAGCCGCCCACTCACTGCACTTAGTGAAGCAGTTCTAGAAGGGCTCTTCTGTGAACGTCTTCTGATAGCTGCCTTGATGGATGTCCTGAATCAATTCAAATGGGTGTGGTAATTTTTGTCCAGTAAAAGCATGATGGTGCTGCACAACCACCTTATTCATTAGATCTGGCCTCATGGGACAACTGGCTCTTTTCCAAGGTGAAAAGTGCCACAGAAGGGGAATATCTGAATCAATCCATGAGTACAACAGGACAACTAAAAGCATGAAAGAGGACTTCCAGAAGGGAGTCATATAAGTGTATCTAAATGGAGGAGAGTTTTGATGGGAATTCATGAAATATATTTTTGTTACAGTAATTTTTTTTAAAAATGTACTCACCAGGCTTTGTGATCTGCTGCCACTTGGGTAGTAAGACTCTGCAGATGTGCCAAGAACAAGAGAGCCCATTTTTGTGATGGGACATCGTATGTCCAAGATATTCCCACAGAGCAGATAAAAACTAACTTGAAGATGAATGAGAGGTTATCAACCAAGGGGAAAGGCCATTGTACTCATGGCAGGAGTGCAGCTGTAGACATCAAACAGGACAGAAAATGGAGAGAGCTGCAAAGCCTGGCACAGCTTTGGGGGTGCTGACGTGAGGGAAGAATTTTTTTTTTTTAAGGAAGGTTGGCCTTGAACTATGCAGTACAAGGTGGCCTCAAATTCCTGGCAATTCTCCTTTCTTAGATTCTCAACTGGTGGGATAAACAGGTGTGCTCCATCGTGTTTGCCATGAAATGTAGAAAGCTCCTGAGATTAGAAAGTTTTACCAACTCATTTACTGAAATCTCTTCTTGAAAGGTAATGAATTTGAGGCGGATACACTTCTTGGCTATATCAAATGTGAGAACACTTCCTATAATCGATTTTTTTTTTGCATGCTCACGCATTATGCAATACTTACTAAATGAGAAAATGTATAACACAAAGCTATAATTGATTCAGTAATACACTCTCAGAAACAATGCATTTGACCATTAGGAAAATACTTCTTAAGCACTTGCACTGCACCATCACAGCGCTGAGACAGTGACTCCCATGCATATTGGAAGAGCTGATTCTTATTCTTAGCTGGCTTAGAGTTTAGTGATGTAACCCACTGTCAACAAGGCAAAGCAATTCACGTGGTAATTCCAGTAGTGAAGTTGACTGGAAATAGCTGCAAAAAGAATGACAGCCATGAGAGGACCCTAGGCTTCTTGGTGATGCCTGAACAAGTGTCACAGAATAAAACTTAATTCACTTTTCAAGAAATAAATAAGTAGAACTTCTTCAGAACGAAGCTTTGTTGTGAAGGAGAGCAGAGAGCATCTGGAGTGCAGAGAACAGCTTGCGCAAGGCCCGGAAGTCAGGAAATGCAAAGTAAGAGCTTCCTACATAACAAGGAGGTCAGAGGACTTCAAACACCTCCTTCATCTAACTTAGGGAATGGAAATGCAAGCCATGAGTTGCCCAACTGTGCAAGAAGTGGTCAGATCCTTGACCATCTGTTTCAGTATTAGGACTCCTAGGCATCAACTCTTTTAATTAGAATGTCCAATTATTCCCTGGGTCTCCAGAGTCTCCAGAGTCTCCAGTGATCTCTGCATGGTAAAGTATCACAGCGAAAGCAACAGAGAAAGACACACTGGAGAATTAAATAATATTGCAAAAGTGGGAATAGAAATGAAATTATATATGCTGCTAATTTGAAAATGCAGATCAGAGAAAGAAAATATCAAAACGGCAATATCTTCATTTTAAATGCACTGTTTATCACTACCCTGCAACCTATTATTATTGGGCTATTACATCGATGATTAAACTTTTCAATTATATGTTGCCTTGTATTAGGCTTTCTGCAATCATTAATTAGTTCACTCACATAAAACTCAGTGAGGAAGCAGAGGGATTTTATTACCCACTGTTTCACAGATGAGAAAAGAAAGGCAACAAGGTCTGGCGGCTCAGAAGACTTCCCACTGGATCGAGGACCCACTAGATGGAGTTGTAAGCACCCTGCACGGCCCCACTGGGGTGGCTCCCTCAGTTCCACTCCCAACCTCACGCTCTTCACTAATTGGGAACGGGTATCCCGGGTGTTCTTGAAAATTAATGATACTCAGAGCTACGAGATGTATCTGTTTGCAACCTATGTTTGTTTGCTTGTGGCAATTAGTGACCATCTGTTCTAGAATGAAAGTATTAGGCCCTCCTTCCTCAGAAATATTGACTTCTGGAAAGGTAAGACTCAGTCTATTAGGAGAAGAACACTGACAAATTAGCAGGATCTAGTGGGTCCTCTGGAGAGGTGGGGGTGGGGCTGTGTGTCAGACTCAGAGTACAGCAGAGCACACTGTTTCTTCTCTGCTCTTGTTACCTCTCTGTGTTTTGATCTTTTCTCTTCCCTATGCAAGGTTCCCAAGGGATGAATCTAGTGCAGTGGTTCTCAATCTTTCTAATGCTGTGACCCCGCAATATAGTTCCACATGTTGTGGTGACCTCAAACCAAAAAATAATTTTGGTGGCTACTTCAGAACTGTAATTTTACTACAGTTATGATTCAGAATATAATAAATAACATTTTCCAATGGCTTTAGGCCACCCCTGACGGGGTCGCAACCCACAGTTTGAGAACCACTGATTAGTGGAAGGTAAAAAGACAGCATGGTTTCTGGGGCCTCGATCTTTTGCTGAGCATAGCAGTTCACAGATGAAGCTGTATCCATAGCTCTCTTGCTGTTGTACCGGGAGACTGACTGGGATGTGGGAATGGCAGGGAAAAGTCACATGGCAGGAAAACCACAGGACCAAGGTAGGGACAGCGATGAAAGAGGAGCACATGGCTCTGAGGGGAGCCACCAGTGAACGCGTGGCAGAAGTCTTCTGGTGCTTCTGGGATGATGGAGTCATTGTCAGCCTCCGGCAGGTGTTCTCAGGTCTGCACGGAGATCTGGACAGACTGGAGCATGCAAAGAATTATTTAGAAGAAGATACATGATGGGCTGGCCAATATGAAGAAAACACATTCCTAGTTTTCCTTGCTCCATTCCCTGGAATGTTCTGCCCACGTGAAATGTGGTGTAGGTGAAGCTATGCTTCTCAGGCTCCCCTGCACCAGGTTACCTGTCATTACTAATTTCTCTCTCCTTTTTGACTTTCTATTTTCCAGTCTTTCTTCTTTGCCTCTGTATGTGTGCTCTACTTTTAGCTTGAATTCACGTTTATAATAAATGAGAGACAGCCATCCCAGGTCTGCTAGTCTTACTGTTGGTATTCCTCTCGCAGCCTTCTCCTTACTATTTGCTGTCTGAAATAAGCACAGAGATCACTGTCTCAAATTTAATTTTGTAGAAACTCACTTCTGCATCATTCCCAGAATATTTACATTTGTAAAGATGATCTTGATACCTGACATAGAGAGATACTTTTTTAAGGGAAAAGTTTCAGAGGTGATGATTTCTGATAGTCTTTGTAGTGGTATGCTGGGCTAGTTTCAATTGGCTTGTAAGAACTGAATATGCATACTTTTTTCCCCATCCTATGTTGTATTAGGGGTGTGTGTGTGTGTGTGTATCAGGGATTTTTAGACAAACAAACTATATATATATATATATATATATATATATATATATATATATGAAAGGACTTAGTAAGTTGACTTAGATGAACCATGACTACTCTATAATAGCTGTCTGGAGAGTGAAGAGGTAAAGAAATCAGTAGCTGCTCATTCCAAGAGTCTAGAAGCTCTGGAGTATGAGGCACTGATGCATTAGCACAGAATAAGGATGAAGGCCTAAATGCTCCCTGTTGTATGGTATCTGTCTTAATTACTCTTCTCTTGTTGCTGGGACAAATACCTGACACTCAGTTAGGGAAGGAAAGGTGTATTTAGCTTACAGTTACTGAAGGTTTCAGTCCATATTGAACCGGCTCCAAGGCAGAGTGGCACATGGCGGAGGGCAACCTTTCATGGAAGCAGCTAAAAGCCAGAGTTTAGAGACAGAGCTAGCATCCGCTCAAGTGGCTAACTTCTCTTCCTCCCTTACATTGAAATGCAAATCACCTGCCCCAGGGGAGGTGCAACATCCATTTCCACAATAATCAATTACAAGTTCCAGAAGCTGCTCCATGACTACATGAGGCTTTGGAGGAACATCTATACACAAACCCTAACAATATCATTAAAAATCCTCCTAGAAAGGCTGAAGGATCACAGTGTGATGTCCATTGCCAAAGGCAGAAACAAAAACGTATTGCTTCAATATGGGTCAAATGTACGCGAGTTTTTCTTCTCTTTTGTTCTTTTTTGTTCCATGTGGGCTCCCATCCTACTGGATGGTGCTACCTATGTTGAAGGAGGGTCTCCACTCAAGTTAGAGAACCCATATTTCCAGTCATTTCTAGAAAACTAGTCATTCTAGTCCCTGACCTATAATAAATACAGAGTAATTTTCAATAGGCTTTGTTAATTTAAGAAAGATTAGGCTGACTAGAGTTGAAGTTCTATTATTGACTTATATAAAAGACTACCACCACTTTTTCAGAGCTAAAATAAGGCATTTGCTTTAGATGAAACATTTTTAGGAAAATGACTGAAACTTGCCCATCAAAAACATAAAAACCTGAGGAATAGAAGTGGAGAGGTTGCAAAGTACCTTGATAGATATATGACATTGCACACTTTGTCCTGGGCACTTGAGAGTTGGTGTAAAATGCCACATACATTCTAATTTCTTTAAGGATTTTTTGTAAGATTCTTATATGTGCTCTCTTGTGAATTAATATATTCATATCCTTGTTGAATATGAAGTATGCTTATCTGACTTTCCCAGAGAGTATAAATTGGATATAGCCTCACACCTATGTAGTCCAGAGGAGGCAACACCACTTTCCCATCACTCCACCATATAAACAATTGGACATTTGCTTATTATGCTTCGCATCTGTATTCTTCAGGCACAGCAAGCTCCACACATGATGAGAAAAATATTTCATTCATCAGGATCATTAATTCTGTTCCTCTAGGTTAATGTCTTGTTCCTGAAGAGAAAGTCATCATGAAATAATTAGTCGGCTCCCAGACAAAATGCTCTGATTCAGGGTCTAAGCAGTGGAGAAATGCCGAGTCTCCTTTTGAAAGACAGGTTCAAAATGTTTCATAGGGTGAGCTTTATGTTTGGGGTCCATGGATCCCTGGACAATGTTAGGGAAGTTGTCTGCTTTCTCTGAGTCTCAGTTTCCATATTTAAAATATGAAAGGACTTTGCTACTTTTTCAAGTGGGGACAATGATTAAAGATGCTAATGTGTGGTCAATAGGGTGTTGGGCACATGCTCATAGCCAATGCAAATCCTCTATCCAATTCACAAAGGTCTTAATTATTAACAGCCCTGAGAACATTTGTCTGAGATTTCTATGTAATTGTGTCTCCCAGGGGCAAAGACAGACCAAGAACCAAAGACAAAACCCTGAACAATGGATCTGTGAGTCAAGGCTCAGACTTCCTGGAGGCCTGCTTGTGACGAGATGGGTACAGACTGAGAGAGAGGGATCTGGAGAATTCAGAGTTGTTGTCTCCTGATTTGCAATTTTGGCTGAGCCACATGAAGAACTTGGAGACCTCCTGTTCCTGGAAGAGTTGCAAAATGTCTTCAGATTTTGAAACTATCTGGATTATTGCTATTATTTTTATATTTAGGAAAGAGTTTCAGCTGGTTAACTTACCACAGAAAATGAATGTCATAAGTGACAATTTTATCCCCCTGGTTAAATATATAGGGAACAGTTGTACTTTATAAAAGGTACCCAGAAAAATTATAGTTATAAAAAAAATAAGCAAGACCAGTCAGTTGGGTAAAGATGTATGGGTTAATTGCCAAACCTGCATCTCACCTGCATCTTTTATGTGGCAGATATGAATGCTTTATAGGTAATGAGGTCCTCAACAGGAGAGTTATGGCCTAACAGCCTGACATTTGTAAAGCTGTAAAATGCAGGGGGAGATTTTACAAGCAATATGAGCTGCCCTCCTGCATATTAACACAATTATGTACCTATGCACATGTCTAGGAGTAAATAGTGTATTTATAGCATTAGGATTCTCAAAAGGATATTAAGCAGACACTGCAATTTGCATTTTAATTTTCCTCCAAGAAAATCTTTCTATTTGTCTTGCAACTTCCAGGGGTTTTAAGCCTTTTTAGCTCTGCACTGTGTTTTGCAGCAGGGGCAGCAGGAATATCCAAATCCTCAGGCTCCTGCCCCTCCTGCCATGCGCTGAATTCAACACCCAAGGTGCTGCATCACTGGGAGGCCCAAGGTTCTGGAAAACTAGAAAATGTCAATGCCCAACCTCAGTCAGAAATATTTAGCTTATCTTTTTCCTGCAAAATTCTCTTCCCTAAAGTCTCTGGGATTCCTAATAGACTTAGAACTGTAATTATGTTCCAAATAGCTAATTGCTGGACATTTTTTTTTTAATATGAGAAGAATGAAATATTTGGGGCACTGGAAGAGAAGAATCAGGGTAGAGATTCAGTCCAAAGAAGGAAGAAACCTTTCAGTACCGCTTTCTCCTTGAACCAAGTTTCTGTCAAGAAGTTCCCCATTTCTTTTCTACTTGAGAAGCAGTCCTGAGTTTTAGAAGCCTGTACAGGTTTTCTTATTATTTTGAAATCCAAAGTTAAGTTCTCTGCAGGGCTGTGGTCCCTTGAAGATTCTCGGGGAGAAATCCTCCTTGACCTTTTCAGCTTTTGGTAACAGAAATTCGAGGTTTTCTGTTCTTTGCAGCTGTACCACTCCAGTCCCTACCAGTTGTGTCCCATGACCTTGTACACCTGTACCTCTGTGTCTCCGAAGAAGGACATTGTATGGACCTCTAAAGTGCTCTTTTTTTTTTTTTAAATAAGGACATTAATGAGCCGATTCAGGCATCACTCTAATTCAACATGACTTTATTTTACTTAGATTACATCTGTGTAGTCTCGATTTCCAAACAACACATCTGTAGTTACCTGGTGTTATGGTCTATATCTAGTTGTACCTGCAATACCTCATGTACTCATAGGTGGGATTTGTGAGAGATTATTGGATCATGTGAGTGTGATATTGATTAGTGGATTAGTCCACTGATGAGTTCATAGCTAAATGTTATTTCAGAAGTGACGCCTGGTGGGATGAGAAGGATCACAGAAATGTGGCTGAGGAAGGTGCACCGCACCCCTTCCTCACTTGATCTTGTTCTGCTTCCTATTCGCCATGCTTAAAGCAACTTTTCTCCACACCCTTCTGCCATCCCTCCCTGCCTTGGGGCCAGCTAACTGTGCACTGAAACCTCTAAAAATTGTAGACCAAAATAAAGTTCTACTGCTTCCAGTTGAGGGTGTTGGATGTCATGTCTCAGTGACAACAAAGTAAGACACCCAGGATGAAGACCTCAAAATACCCCTTCAGAGGACAGAGCTGAGAATGCAACTGCAATAATAAGAAACAAATCACCATCAAGCTCTAGTATAAGAAATAAACATTGCGATCACTAATACTCAGTGTTATAAAGCAGGAAGAAAATTGAGAGAAGATAAATATGTAGCTTACTAAACTCTGTCCTATTTCAGCAGACTTTTCTTTTTGGTTAGGGAAAGTTGCTTAATTTCTCAGACAAACAGAGTAAAAGAATTCTATAGTCTCTGCTCAATTGGGATTTTTACAGAAATTTTGTTGCATTATTCTTTTCTCCTTAGCTAGATATTCTTTCATCAATCCAGCTCTGTCTTCCTAAAGCCCCACTCCTCATTTTATTCTTACATTTTGTCATGAATTCAAAGTTTAGGGCCTCTTTCCCAACTTAAAGTACCTTGACATTGAAAAATCTCATATATAATGAAAGGAAAAACCATTATCATTCATAAAAAGCAAAATAAAGGCATCGGTTATCAGTGAAGAGGTTAGGAAGACACTTAGAAAGAGGCTTGCTCAAGTGCTCTTGTCAATGATAAGGATGCCAGTTTTGATCAATGAACCCACACATGTGTAGAGCTACGACAGCAGTGGTGTATAGCTGGACTTTCTGCTTTGCCAAGTAACAGTTTAGGTTAATTGTTTGTCATTTTGCATCACACTGAGTCTCCTATGATCTCTTAGGAGAGTACTTGTAGCTTCCTCTTGTTTCTTGAAACAACCCTTCTGTCCACAAAACAACACTTTGTAACTCACACGCACCGCTGGACCAAGCGGTGAGCAAGTGCATCACAAGAACAAGGGCTGAGGGCGAAGCTGCTTCTTGTGCTTCCAGAAATCCCAGGAGAGGTTCAGAAGAAAGCTGTGCATTCTCTCTCCTTTAAGTTTCCATGAAAGTAAAGGCCATTCTGACAAAAGTTACACATAACACAGCCAGGTCACATGTTCGCAGATCTAGATCTAGCATGTTCACTATGATGGAACCTGCACAACACATGTCCAGAGGGTTTTACTTTGGCTTGAGCTCATGAAACGCTCCCAGTCTGTAGCTCAAATCTTCCCTGTGCTGTTCGCGCTGCTCCATAATGGCAGTGAAAGATTTTAGGGCTCTCCATCTCTCCCTGTTTTTAAGCTATTTTGTTCATTATGCTTACCCCTAATCCCAAAGGATACTTGTTCAAATGCACTATTTCCTCTCCAAATGGGGACCTCTCTAGTTGGATGGTGTAAGTTTTCTATTTTATCCAGAGTACACTTGACTAGACGCACAGCAGCACAAATACAGATACACTGTTCCATCTGTTTGGTAAGTGCTTGTTAGTAGGAAGGCACTGCACTGCACACCAGGGATACAAATGTGAATATCGATCCCTGTCCCTTGCGAGCTTAGATTTCTCTGTATATATTTGAGTGGGTCGAGAGGAGGAGAGAATGCAAAAAAAGTTTTAGAATAAAGATGAGAAGACAGATAACTAGAAGTAAACAAATGCTGTATTGAACGCCTACCACAGGGAAATATATCATGCATTAAATGTGCCAGAAAGGGTTTCCAGTGGAAGCAGAAGCCTAGAATGAGCAATGCCTTACATGTAACCGTGTCCAGCTGTGGGATGTAGCTTTAGAAAACAGCACCTGCCAAGGATAAGAGCTGCATCCGGAAGCTGGCAAGTGTTCACCATTAGGAGACACATAATTCACTGACTAGTGCTTTGGGAGGTCTTCATTTTAGTGCAATTCTAGCTGAGCAAAAGAATGTGAATGCCCAGTGGGGTTCATTAAAATAGGTGTAAAACATGTTGAATGCAGAAGTGGGAATATGCATTACTGTGGAGTGTAGCCGATTTGCACACATTCTTAGAAGTGGAAAGAAACCCTGGTCACCTGTGATGAACTTTGCCGCTCCTTCTTTATTTAATGTGATTTAAGGCAACATTAGGTACTTGCACAGAGCTTTCTGTACTGATCCATATGTCCTAGGTAGCAACTGTTTCCTCTTATGTTACATAGCATGGTAGAAGGCAAGCAGCAGTGTGATATCCATTAGAAAAGGTAATCTTGGTAACAAAACTACATAGCTCAGTGATAGTTCAATTCAGAACTTTGAGATGTGCTTTTGACACAGATTTCTCTCTTCACTTTTCTTCCTTTCAGTTAGTTCCCTTCCCTTCCCTTCCCTTCCCTTTCCTTCCCTTCCCTTCCCTTCCCTTCCCTTCCCTTCCCTTCCCTT
>PVJA010017016.1:29213-42497 GCA_004027025.1 Myocastor coypus | reverse complement strand
TTTTTTTTTTTTTTATTATGGCCGGCTCAGCCTGCCCTGGGGGTGGGGCTGGCACAGCATGTGGCGCCAGGGATAAAATTGCAGGCCCCATGGTTGACTAATGTTGCCTAAGCAGGCGCTTTAGACCACTGAGCCATCTCACCGGCCCTGAACTGCTTTTCTAGCTGTTTTTATTTGGAAGATTCACCATTATAAGGCACAGGGAAAGGAAAAAATATGCTATGCCAACCAGAAAGTTTCAGGTTATATTAAAATGAACCAGATATAGCTGGGTGTTTGTTTCAAGATACAAAATTTATCAGAACTGTAATCAGCTGCAACACACACACACACACACGCACGCACGCACGCACGCACGCACGCACACACACATGTGCGCATTGCTTAAATTTGGATGCGGTACCTACATGTGCAAAAATTCATTAGGCTTGTGATCTAGTCATGTGTGAATTTCATGCAACATTCTGGTTTTTCTGTTAGCTTGAAAGGCAGATTTACTTTTAATTCTCTCAAGGTTTGTCTTAGTTGTCTTTTTAAGGGGTATCCAAGTTTTCAGAAAGGAATGCTGGTCTCATTCTTCTTTTTGCAGGAGAGACGTGGAAATTTTGTTCCTGTGAATTCTGAGAGTCTAGTTGCCTTTTCAAAGAAGTATATGCTTCACTCTGTTAAAGAAAAGTTTAGCACTGGCTCTGCTTTTGATAACAACTTTCTATCTCATATTCTGAAAACTGTTGTGGCAGGGAGCTTGCCTCCTGTCTGGAGGGGCTGCAGAAGAGGCAGCTGGGTGTGTGTCTGAAGGAGAGCTGGTGAAGCTGTCTAGAGGAAGGCCAGGCAAAGGACCCAGAACTGTAGCATAAGGTACCTGCGACCTAGTGGTGCAATCTTCATCTCCATGGCAAATGCTGTCATTGCACCTGGACTCACTGTGCTGGTAGGAGTGTGGGAGCCAGCAAGGGGTGACACAGTACATGCCTCCCACCAGCCTCGCTGTGGGACACGGAAAGTATGCTTCTTCTTTATAACTCATCAAGTTCTAAGAATATTTCAAAGAATCTTTTGGATTGTCTATATAGATTATTATTATTATTACTATTATTATTTTGTATTTGGTATAGAGTCTACAGGGTCTTCAGGGTCTCACTATGTAGATTAGACTCATAGTGATCCTTCTATGTGCTTTTAGCCTCCCAAGTGCTGGGATTACAAGTGCACATCACCATGCCCAGTCTCAATGGCCATCTCAGAATGCTCTGAGGGCAGGGCTGGCACGGCCCACTGGGCATCAGTCTGCTGAGCTATCTGCCCAACTCTCAAAAGTTGAGAAGGATATATTTTGGCTGGCTGAGGCTGTCAAAGGTGAGTCTGGTACTACATGTGGAGCTGGGGTTAAAGCCACGATCCCCTGTGCCTGCTTGGGTTTGTCCAAGCAGGCGCTGAAACAACTGAGTTAACCCACAAGCCCCCATCTATGTAGATAATTATTTATAAGTGGGGACAGTTTTTTGTACAAGCACAGTCAGTTTTTTTTTTTTTTTTTTTTTTTTTCATCTGCTTATCTTGTATTTGTTTTCCTTTCCTTACTGCACTGGCTAGAATTTCCTTGATCCATAAATGTAGTGAATTTTTAAAGTTTCTAATACTAAGACAGCTTTGAATTCTTTGAATCAATGCTTCTTGTAAGTGGTACACACACACACACACATACACACACATGTGTGTACGCACAAGCATGCACACAGATGTGTGCAACATATAGCTACGGAGTGCTATTTTTTCTGTTATAAGTAAATGTTGGAGACTAAATCATTTATATCAGATAATATATTGTGCTCACATTCTGGAGGCTGAGAATATAAAAGCATTGCACAAGCACTGCTTGCCATCTGGTGAGGACCTTCTTTCTGCATTGTGACATGGCTAGGGTGTCCTTTGGCAAGAGAGAGAAGATGGTGTGGTGCTCTTGTAAAATCACTGTATCACGATGGCCCCACCTTCAAATGGCATTGAGAGAATTGGGGAATTAAGACTTCAGCACACATGCCTGGGAGGTTACATTCTAATGGTAGAACTTGCTGATCTCTATTTTCTAATATTTTAAAAGGGTTTTGGGTCAGAATTCATGAGGGACATAATTCTGTCACTCTATGTCTGTCTCTGTCTCTACTGTCTTGGTGTAGTTAGTTATAAGAATAATGCTGGCTTCAAAAAGTGAATTTCTTTTATTTTCTGGAGCACATTACATTGAATATTAATTATTCTCTGAATCTTTAGAATTCTCTAGTTATACTATTAGCCCAAAGATCCCTTTCTGGAGAGTTTAAAATTGTGTTGACATGCTCTCAGTTTGCAAACATGGAGCTGAAATGTAATATCAAACCAGTTACAAAAAGCAATATTTATAAATAACCCATGAGTCCAAAACAGTCTCAAGAGCAATAAAAGAAAGCACAAACTAAATGTATTGAACTCAAAATACAATGTACCAAAAGGTATGGAATCACTAAAAGCACTGAAGAAGCCTATTGTATTAAAGGCATTCATTTACTAAAAAACCAATAAAATAAAATATAGAGGCTGGACATGGTGTCACGCACTTGTAATCTTAGTACCTAGAATAGTGAAGCTGGAAGATCACTGCAGTTCAGGTCAGCCTGGGCTATGTGGTGATTTCAAGGCCAGCTTGAAGGACTTGGAGAAACTCTGTCTTGAAAAACCAAAACAAATGAATAAACAAACAAAGCATGCAAAGCAGAAAGGATCTCAGATCAATACATGTTTCTGTCCTCCCAAAGTCTAGAGAAAGAAGGTAAATCTAAATTAGGTGAGAAAAACAGAGTAGTAAAAAAAGATAAACTGCACAAACCAACTACACTGACACAGCAGGAAGAAAAATCAATGAAACAGAGAGCTGGTTCCTGGAAAAGACAAATGAAATGAGCACACCTCTAGCAACTGTAACAATTGAACAACAACAAAAAAAAGACAAAAATACAAATCATAATATTTGGTAATAGAATCAGTATTGACATCAAAAGATAATAAAGTAATACTACAGACAAATCAAGGCAATAAATTTTGTAATTTACATAAAATGAATTTATGGGCTCATTCTCCAAAAAGCACAAGTATGATAATTCATGACTAAGAAATAGACAATTTCAATAGGTTTATAAGTATTATACATACTAAATTTATAATGGTTTCTGTCTTGGTCCACTTGTGATGTTCTAAAACATGCCTGTTATGGTTTATGTCTAGTTGTCTCCCCAAAGCCTCAGGCAGTCATTGGGTGGGACTTCTATAGATTGAGACTTGACTCATGTGTCACTGGGATTATGTGTTTTAGTACTGATGTAGAGTGTGAGACTTGATCCATGATCTCTGGGATTATATCTTTTAAGTACTTCTGGGATTATGGGTGTAGCCTAAGGCGGATAGCCTGAGACTGAGAGCCTGAATGTAATATAAAGAGAGACAGAGAGACAGACTAGCACTGTTGTTCTGCTGCCTTGATTGATTGGATGCCTCTGCCACCATTTTGTTGCTGTTCCACCGCCATGAACTGGATGTTCACTGTTCTGTTCCACTCAGCCTTGAGCCAGCCGAATACGGACTGAAATCTCCACAAACTATGAGCTAAATAAGCCTTTCCTTCCTTCATTTTGAGTGTTGGGAATTTGTCCCAGCAAGGAGTAAAAGTAACTAAGACAATGCCATAAACTGTATGGGTTAAGGAAGAGAAATTTCTTTGGAGACTGAAGCTCCACAAATAATACTCTAACATATTCAGTGTTTGTCAAGAATCTAATTCCTTGTTCTGAGATGTCTCCTTCTCATGTTGTAGAAGAGCCAGGCATCTCTTTGAGCCCTCTTTCTTAAGGGCATTAATTTCCATCCTGGGAACTTTCCTTCATTGTCTAATCCCCCACTCCCTTATAGAATCGCACTGATGATTGTTTCAAGACATGAATTTGAAATGGACACATAGATGCTCAGATGCTAGCATGTCCCTTTGATATTACTCAGGTAGGGAAAGGAATGGCACTTCTGTTTTCCCAGGTAACAGCAGAAATCAAAGTTCCCCATTTGGCCATTTTTGTCAAAGGCAGGGCACTGTTACCACTGAGGGTGTTCTGGTTGCCTAACAGGTATCCCTGACTGTCCAGCAGCAGAGCTGCCTTGTGTTACCTTTCTGATCTTTACTAACATGATGGTGCGGATGTCCTTTTACTGCTGAAGTGAGAAAGTCTTATCTCCCTATTTTTGTCTTTTCTAACATCATGCTATTGACTTTGTTGAAGAAGAGGTTGGTGAGGCGGACTTAGCTCCCCAATTAAACTTATTCGGGCATGGGAGGGAGTAAGACCACAGATTATTATGTGTTTTGTTATTGTCTAGAGTTTTTCTGTCAACCAATTGCATTGTTTTGTGTGGAGATTGGGGTTGTTTATTTGTTCTTATTGGATAGACAGAGAGGTTTTTATTAGAACTGTCTTCTTTTGGTGTCATTTCTGGATTTCTGACTTCTAGATAAATGGAGCAACAAAACAAAATAAAACATCAAATCTCTAGAAATTCACCATCATGTTGTTATACGGATCCTGGATTGCCGAGCTGATATGGCTTTCCCCCCAACTTTTGTTCATCCTTTGTCTTTTACAGTTAATGTCTGTGATATTATTGTTATTATTGTTATTATTATTTGCAAGACTGGACTGAACTCAGGACCTTGTGCTTGCCAGGCAAGTGCTTGTTCTACTGAGTTATCTCCCTGCCCCAGTAAAAATACTGGGGAAATTTTATCTGCCCTTTCTTCCTTGAAGCAGATGTTTATCCAAGGTTATATTTTCAGTATCATGTATGATATGCTTTTTATCTGACTATTTAAGTTTAAGTCATTTAATACAATTAAAGTATATGCTAGAGATTATTGAGCAAACTGACAAAGCAAATATATTTATTATTTTTGTTAATTACTTTTTTGTGGTGGGGAGAGAGAATAGATCTCAGGACTTCATGCTTGCCAGGCAGATGCTATGCCTTTGGCCCCTAAAGTTTAGTATTATATAATTTTAAGTCTCTGGTTCTCAAAAACAACAGATCAGTCATTTCATTTTACATGCATGTGGCATAGATACTAAGTCTGTGAGCTGTTTATTATAATTATCTTTGCAAAAATTACTATTCCAGAATTCTTTCTACTTACTTATGATGCTCAACAAGTCATTTATGTTTCTTAAAGTTGGAACAGTTTCTTTTCATGGTTTCACAATGTCTAGAGTCATTCTGAGGTAGAGAATATTGGTTGTGACAATATTTTCGTTAATATGAGCAGTCCTATTAGTGATAGGAGTTTTGTCCAAACATAGATTTGAAAGTTAGGAAAACTCAGTGTCTATTTTCACATCTTTGCTTAAACTGTAGAACTAAAACTATTGTGCATTAATGTAATTAGATCTATAAAATACTGAAGGCACTCTGGGAAATGTTTGAAGTTCCAGGAGCCATGTCACATTGGCTTCAATCCTGGACTAGTTCCAGAAGTGTAATGTTCACTATTTTGAAATAATCTTAGGTATCAAATTATAAATCATAAATTTAAAAGTTCTTTTAAAGTAATTCCTTTTGTTCAAAAAATGAATTTGCATTACTCTGTATAATTCTCCTTGACCCCAGTGACGCTCTGATAGCTTCCATTACGTGGACTCCAGGCAACCGTTCTTCACTTCTCCGAACTCCAGCTAAGGGCAGCTGTTCCTCAAGCAACATTTTTAATCACTTATTTATGAACTAGGGCATATCTTCTTACCTTATTTCCATTCCTGTAGCTGTAGCTGATACTTTTCATAACAGCCTTTACATATCAACTGCTCCCTCATTTTTTTCTTGTTCCACTTCCCCTTTTAAGTAAATTAATCATGTGTGCGTGCATGCAAAGGCCTCCTTAGTTCTGGTATCCATATTACTTGAAAGCTTCAGTAGGGTGCCTGTGCATGATACGAGATGGCAAACTCAGTGGAAAACATTGAGTAGTTATAGAAATATTCTGAAATGTAGAATAAATAAATTTTAATATTTTAAAATAATATTACAATGCTTTAGAATTAATTTAAAATCAATGCACTGTGAATATAAAGATGGTGTTTTAATCAGATAGTTTGTGCAAATTACTGTTAATCTCAGTTCAGTAACTTTCAATTTCATTGCATTCAAAATTGCAAGTTTGGTGAGAAAGCTGTTTGTAAGTGTAAGGCATACATAAATAGCAGCTTCTATAAGTTTACGTGCTTTCAAAATTAAAATAAAGTAACATTTCTTAGTATATCAATAATTCGTTTTCACTCCTAATCACTGAAGCTTTGACAAAGCATTCATTGGTTCTGTCTGGCTACCTTGTTATACCTTAAAAATATGTTATACTATTAGAATGATAATAAATTTTCTGTATTCATCACAATAGCTAAATCTGTTCCAATCAAAAGATATACACAAAATTAGTAGCCAAATATTCTGAATTTTGTTAACAATTAAATTAACCCTACTTTACATAGTATACAGTGTCTTTTCTAACATTGTGCTGTCGAGTGTGGTTGGAGAAGAGATTAGTGAAGAGGATGTAGCTCCTTGTTGAACTTGTGTGGGCATAGGAGGGAGTAAGACCACAGCTTTTGAGGTGTTTCGTCATTGTCTAAAGCTTTTCTGTCTTGACAGATTGCGCTGTTTTGTGTGCACTGATTTTAAGCAGAATCTGGATCAGACTTTGATCTAGCTTTGAAAAAGCAGTACCCCAGGGGCTTTCCCCGTAGCTCAGTTGGTTAACGCCCCCCCCCCCCCTTTGGCAAACTCTGTCAGGTGCATGAGATCCCCAAGTTCACATGCACCAAAAGACCTGCCCTTAAGACAGCCTGAGCCAGCCAAAACAAAACAAAACAAAGCAAAACAAGGGAAATACCTCATGTTATGTGTTTTTACACACAACTAATGATTTGTTATGGTTAGAAGGGCCAATATTTTAAAGTTTAGATTTGAAATTTCCACCTGACTTTGTGGGATATTAGTGTGTTAAATGCACAAAACACACTCTTTAAATGATAGGATGCTATTCTCACAAGTAACTTTAGGAATTATTCCTAAAAACTGAACAAATAAAACATGATAGAAGAAAATACTTATTATCTTACTAATCTCAAGATTCCTTTCTGATATGAATATATGAGAAATAAAATAATGCTTATGACTATTTTTCTGCTGAAAGGCTAGATTGGAAAATATAATCTAGGAAGTACCAGTGTACATGTATACTTTATGACTTACTTTGAGTATTGTTGCTATTTTTGTAAGAGAAATATTATTTTTTAATTTTTAATTTTTTAAATGACTTTTGATAAGAAATAACAATGAGACAGTTTCAAAACATGTTAGTAGGATGGCCACAATAATTAATACAACTAATTATTGTTGTCTTCATAGTAGTTGTTCTGAGTATAAGATGCAGTAATGATAACTTTTCTAAATGCTATTGGTGCAAATATTTCTTCTCATTGAATTAACAGAAAGTGGTTGTATATATAGTCCAATTTTACATAATAGTAGTGGGTTATCAGCAGGACTGGCAGTGCTGGAAGGTGTTGACTCAAGCCCTTTAGAGCTCACCATACTAATCTGGCTTTACTTTATATGCCTCATGGTTAAACTTTTCTACTGAGTGGTTAAGACCAAGTTAAAGCAAGACTTATGTAACAAGAAATGTAGCTTTTATGTCTGACAAGGCAAGTCAAATTCCCTCAGGATTTACCTTGAAACCACGTATAGCATTTTGTAGAACTTTTGTCAGTGTCAGCTGTCTGGATGAATCATAGCTATTGTTTGACCAGCTTGTTCTCTGTGAAAGCCTGAGAGAATGCTTTCTCTTTAGGTGAGTCTCCTTAGGCACACTATATGTCATTGATCCCTTACCTCTGTGGCCCTATGATCACCTTGAACAGAAAATTTGGACCACTGAATTGTAGGATGTTATAGTTTAGGTTCTCTTATGTCCTGAGTCCTCATTGACCTTGAAGGTCTAGGGCTATTCTTGAAGCCCTTCTTTTTCTCTAAATTTTTGGCCTGCAAACTTAAGTCCTTAACCCTCCAGAAGAGAAGCTTAGTGATACTATTACTCTATAACATAGGTACTTGAGCTTAACATCATTGTCTTTCTGGATATTAAGTGCCTTAGACTTAATATAGAGTCAGTATTTTCCATCAATCATTGATATTCTAATAAATCCCTCGGGAATGTGATTTTAAAAAAAACCGTTACACATTTTTACAAAGAATTTTAGAAATCTAAGCATATACAAAACTGTAGCAGGTCAATCCTACGGCATTTTTCCTTGTCTCATATTCTCTTTAATTACTTGTGTTTTCTTTTAAAACAAAAATTTACTTGAGAGAGAGTATAGCAATAATTGAAATGACATTAGAAGCAGCACACATCTAACAGAGCAGAATGGTAGGCATTACAAGCATGGTTTTAGTCTTACACATTGCTACTCTGAGTGTCAAAAATCTGTTGGAAGCCGGGCATGGTGGCGCATGCCTGTAATCCCAGCACTTGGGAGGCTGATGCAGGAGGATTGGTGTGAGTTGGAGATCAGCTTGGGCTACAAAAGTGAGCTTAAGGCCAGCCTGAACAGCATAGTGAGATCCTGTCTCAAATAGACAAAAGAAAAAAAAAAAAAACGTGTTGGAGATTCTTTGGACCATTTTCTAATTCATCTTGTTTGTGTAAGTGCATGGTTTTGCCCCTGCCATGTTTCCTAACTTTTCTTCTTGCTGTCTCTTCATTATTTAATCCTTAAATTTTTTATTTATGTTCAGCTGTGTTATGCCTTTCCTATTTTATTTCTTTTTTTGTGTTCTTACGCTAGGGAGACTATATCATATTTACACATGTAGGTCTGTTTTATTTCTCTTATGAGTATATCTTCAAGATATATCCATTTGTTTATAAATCTTTGTGTTTGGTTTCTACTTTAGGAAATATCTACAGTGAAATGCACAAAATTTGAATTGAAATACTCAGTAAGTCTTAAAGCAGATAGATGATAGATAGATAGATAGATAGATAGATAGACAGACATAGATAGATAACAACTACCAAGTCAACATATACACAATTTCTATCTCCCGTGGAACTTTCTCTTGCCTCCCCACCCCTTAGCGTACCTCCTGTCATAACTGTAGTCAACATAGATTAGTTTCCATTGTTTTTTTTTTTTTTTTTGTCTTTTTTGAGACAGGGTCTCGCTGTGCAGTTCAGGCTGGCCTTGAGCTCACTTTTGTAGCCCCGGCTGGTCTGGAACTCGCACCAATTCTCCTGCCTCAGCCTCCCGAGTGCTGGGATTACAGGCGTGCGCCACCACGCCCGGCAGTTTCCATTGTTTTTAAGCTACATGAGATCTTTCAGTTCTGACCCATTTCTTTCAGCATAATTGTGAAATTCATATGCTATGTTCTCTGTAATTTTTTTCTCTGATTGTTTCATCATTTTCCATATGAATATTTCATTATTTCTGTGTCCATATTTTTAGGTGTTACTCATGGACTGTTCCAGTGGACATTGTGGAATGTATTATAAATACAAATGCTTGAGACTTTTTTCTGCAAATAATTTTTTATGTAGAATTACTGAGTGATAGAATATACGCATATTTAGTTCTTTAAGAAAACTGAAAATTTTCTGATGCAATTGTGCCTTTGTTACATATGTACTAAACAGCAATGTATGAGATTTACAAGATATTTTCAATTTTGGTAATTGTTATTACTCTTAAATTTTCATCATTTTCTTTGGTGTAAAAGAATATTCATCTTAACTTAACTTTAACTTCTATTTATTGATGACTAAAGATGTGGAATACATCTATGTGGTTATTGGACCCTCAGATAGCCAGTGCTATACAAGGTAGTGTGGGATTATACAAATTATGGTATAAGCAGGAGATGTGCCAGACAGCCTTAATAATCTGTTGGGGAAATAATAATGGTTCTGAGATGTTCAAAATTTATATGACACTAAAATCTCTTACTGTTAGGCATGAATCCATAGAAAAATTACATATATATATACTTAGTATACTATGATTTTTTTTGTTTTTATGACAGGGTCATTCTATGCAGTTCATGTTGAGCTCACTTTGTAGCCCAGGAGGGTCTCAAACTCACCACAGTCTTCCTGCCTCAGTCTCTAGAGTGGGAGGGATCATGTCCACTGCTGCCACATCCAGTGTTTAGTATCCTGTAACTTAAAGCATTGACAGTGTTGAGAATTAGGGTTTTGTATCTTTTGCAAAAATTTAGAGTTTATTTTAAAGAAAAGAATATGAAAATAATACAGAATTCCAAAACAAGATGGTAGGTAATTAACAATGGCTTTTTTATTGCATATTGTGAACTGTGAAGTTATTTTGTTTCATTGTTTAGTTTGCTGTGCAGAAAATTATCTGCTCTGTGCCTTGCAGGACTGTCATACTGCTTCAAAGCCTGCATTAGTTTTCAGCATTTTGTTCCATGCATTTGTGCTGTTACGGAGCATCCGCACAGGCTCTCCTAACAGGAAGCTTTTGCTTACATCCCATCCTATGGAGCATCATTCTTGATCTTTCCTTGCAATCAGCTTTTCCTTTTATATTCACAGTGTTGTCTTCATTAGGGTTCTCTGAATCCCAGCCTGAAGGCTCACTGTGAACAAGCCGAGGGTGAGCCATTTCTTCTAGAACATCGTGTATGTCTGATTCACACTTACTTCCAGGATTCCCACTTTATCTGCTCTGCTTCCATCTTCACTGGCCTGTATATCAGAAAAGCTGATCCCTGGGAGGAGAGCAGGCAGTGTAGTTATGTGACTCTTGCCTGTGCAGGAGCTGTTATCAAATACATGTGACTAGTCAATAGAAGATTTTGAAAGAAAACAATGATAACTGCTTTGGGTGCGCATCATTTATTTTAGACAGTAATATTGTGAGTAATCCATAAAATTTTTATATAAATTACTCATAGCAAATATACAATAATAACAAACTTGAATTGGTTTGAAGTGTAAGTGTTATTTAATTAAATCTTAGCAACAGAAATTTGAACATTTTGTAATGTGTAAAATGGGAATGGTCATCTGTCTTCTGGCAAAGTTTCTGTTCAAAGCTGTAACACATTTTTCCTGAATGTGTTTGTCCTTTTCATATTGAGTTTTAGCAGTTATATTCTTTAGAAACAGGTCCTTCACTGGAATCAGCATTTGTTTTCTGTGACAAGTGCCTAAGGTAAACAAATCACAGGAGGCAAGATTTATTTCCACTCACATTTTTATTTTTTTATGTATTTAGTACAGGATCTACAGGGTCTCACTACGTGGATTAGACTCATAGTGCTCCCCCTGTTTTCACCCTCCCAATTGCTGAGATTATAAACGTGTGCCACCACACCCAGTCTCACTCACTAACTCAACAGGGGTGAGCCAGCATAGGAGGACTGGTCTCTTAGCCTGCTAAGCAGGCGCTTTAATCCTCTGAGCTATCTACTGGCCCTTAACTCACATTTTTAGAAGGTTCAGTCAATGGCTGCTTGGCTACACTGCTGCTGGGCCTGTGTCAAGACAGCATCATGACAGGCAGTGGGTGGTAGAGTAAAGCTGATCACCTCACCACATTAGAAAGCTCAGGGAGTGGCGAAGGTGCTGAGGTCTTAATATTCCCTCTAAGTGCACATCCCCAGTAATGTAACTTCTCTCTGATAAACTCTAGCACTAATATTCTGCTACCTTGCAGTAACACCAAAGGCCCCACACAACTGTGACTTATAAGCCTTGAGGGGACATTTAAGTTCAAGCCAGAGCCAGGGATATGGCTCAGTGTACAGCCCCTGCCTGGCAAGTGCAAGGTCATTAGTTTGATTCCCAGTACAAAAAAAAAAAAAAAAAAAAAAAAAAAAAAAAAAAAAAAAAAAAAAAAAAAAAAAAAAAAGAAATTAAAACAAAAGATTCAAGCCATAACGTCTCTTATAAGATGTCGGTATAGCAAACAACATCCTGTAATCAAGAGCTTGGCTATTTCTGTAAATGTACCTTTGGATATTAAAATGATTATAGTTTTGATGTATCTAATTTATAATTTTTAATCCCATGATACTACACTTTGAGTCCACTCACGGTTATAACAGTGCAATTTATCAAAGGTAATCTTGGAAACAACTGAAATGCCCATCAGTTGAAGACAGGATATGACTAGGTTTAATTTGTGTAGTGCTATTGTATGTACATTCAAGATACATATTTATAGACAATTAATTTAGTATCTTCCCCAAGTATTTATAACAAGGTTATTCTAGATTACTACAGAATGGGAAAAAATGCTGCTATGCCTTGGACAAAGGACTAATATCTAGCGCAAATAAGAATTCAAAAATTAGATCTCCTAAAAGACCCAATAAAAATGCACAACTGGAAGGATTAAACCCTTCTCAGAAGAAATAATTGTCAATTAGTAATCACTTTTTAAAATTAGTATGGCCAGCTCAGCTTGCCCCATGGGAGGGGCTGGTGCAGCAAGTGATGCCAGGGATTGAACTGTGGTCCCTGCGGTTGCCTAAGCTTGCCTAGGCAGATGCGTTAAACCATTGAGCCAGCTTGCTGGCCCCAGTAATTGTCAATTAGTACCTGAAAAAAGTGGTCAGCAGTTTTGGCTGTTGTATAAATGTAAGTTGAAACAATACTGATGTTCCATCTTACTGTGGCGGGGGGGGGGGAGAGATTAAAAATGGTAAGGTTTTGGGTAAGTAGCCTGTGTCTGCCATAGGATGGGTGAATTTAAGTCACTTATAGGTTAATGGTTGTTCTTTCAGCCCACAATGCCAAATAAAATAAATTAGACAAGGAATGTTAAATACCACATAATTTCTTTACTATTTAACCCTAAACCTTTGATTCAATCATCCAATGAAACCATGTGAATTTGGCATTTATTACTGAGTCTTTTTTAATTATTTTTATTTATGTATTAGATACAGGGTTATTTTCATGTTTTCTAAATATTTTTGTGCAAATTTTATTTTCAGGAAACTTGACTATCTGAGGTTGGTTTAAAAATTTTTTTTTAGTGTCAGACCTTTTCCTATTTTCATTGATATAATTAAATATTTGTTTTTTCTTTTTTGTTTTCATACTTCATGATAAGTATTATATACTTTGGTAATTTTTCTTTTTCTTTCTTTCTTTTTTTTTTTTTTTTTTTTTTTTTTTTTTTTTTT